>RJWH01003335.1:45000-161877 GCA_004363575.1 Solenodon paradoxus | reverse complement strand
CTTTTTTTTTTTAAAGGGTTCTTTGCATACTCTTCAGCCAACTTGGTTTTGAGTGTAAGCGGGGAGACTTTCATTGGGTAAAGAGCAGAAGGGGGACTTCAATTCCCTCTTTGAGCACGGACTTAGAGTTTAGCCTATGCCCTTTTATAAAATATACATCAGGAATAAAACGACGACCCATTAAAGGCCACAATCAGGACCTATAAAAATGTTGGGAGCGACTTCAAGATATTTCCAAACACTACTTTTTTAATACACAACGGAGAGTTATTAAATGGCTTCTTGGTGAAGTGAGCATGGTTTCCGCAATCATCAAAAATTGATGTATACCGCTAGTAAAGTAATTACGCGCCATCCTGAGGATAAGGGAGCAGGCAATTGTTAATCCACTTGCACACCCGTTGACTTGCAGCATCAAGCTGCAAATAGCTTAATTAAGTCATACACGTGGACTATAAACATATTGCTCCAGTGCCTTATGCACACTATATTTCAATTTATTGGGACAATTAATGCGAGAGTCCCACCTCAGGCGGGCGGGAGCATCATCCACCCTGTGCCCAAGTTCCTTTTGGATTGATACTTGTGCAACCCAGAAAACCAGGAACAAGTGACAAGAGAAAGAAAGAGAGGTGACGGGTTGGAAATGGGGTTGGTGTATGGTGAGGGAACTTCGTTTCAACGGAGTTTTCCATATGGGGTGCCTAAAAAGCTGAGGCGGAGCGCTTTGGACAGATCCCAGTTCATCATATTCGAGTTGGTCACGTATTTTAGTCAAAACCGACGATAATTTAATTATGATTGCAAAGCACAAAGCAAAATGCCTCCATTTATCGTAAGTAATCTTCACTCCAGAAAGTCCGGGGTCTGCTAGGACAGTTATTTAAATAGGCTTAACCCCTCCCCCATTTATTGACCATAGGAGGTTTGTTTTTCTGAAGTAAGACTACTGAAACCTTCAAATTAAATTTAAATGATTTCTCGTGAGTTTACAAATGACAAAGACACAAACTTCTGCCATTTTCTGTTTATACCATCTCCATTCTTCAGGGAGTAAATATTCCAGGTGACACCGGGCTGGAGATGCTGTCAACTACAAGGAAGGCATCTTAGCATCAGCTTGGAATATGTGTGTGTGTGTGTGTGTGTGTGTGTGTGTGTGCTCTAAGTCAACAGCCCTTGAATGCAGCTTCTATGGTTTGAGGGTTCCAGAGTCCCAGGTGGAGTTGAACTTTTGGCACTTCTTTCTCTTAAGGATGTGGGGGACCTGTACCATTTGTAATTAGGGTGCCAGGCAGTGGTCTATTTTGGGACTGAGGCTCAAGATACCCTTGGAATCGTTTTTTTTGAGGTCAAGGCATACAAAACATTGTCAGGAACTCTAGTCCTCAGTGACTCCTCAGATCCGGTGGAGACCAGAAATAACCATTCCCTACTGAAAATCTTAGAAATAAGTTGGGGGCCACAAGTCCCGACAAAGGGCTTCTTATTTATATATGTGCCACTAAACGATGATTACGGTGTAACAATCCACATCTTGCATATTTTTCTTAGCTCATTTGTCCCACAAGATGGAGGCATTGATTTTGACTGTATTTTAGAACTGTCCTGGATTCCAGCTGCTTCTGTGTGTTCTTCCTCTTGGAAGAGGAAGAGGATCTTGGAGCCTCTGAGGGTTTTGAGTTGGGGACCAATCCCTCACTGTCCCCAACTCTGCTGGTGGAGGGTTAGTTGGGGCAAGGGAGGAGGAAAAGATTTCCTTTAGCATCCTAGCATCCTGGTGGGGGGGTTGGGGGGAGGGAAGAGCGGGAAGACTTGAGGTGTGAGTTTGGACCTGCTTAACTGCCAGAACTCCTTTGGGTGGTTTCGCTCACCGGGTTGTTCTCTTTTGCTTCCAAAACATAGAAAAGCGCCTCGCCTTTTCCAAAAGAGCTTTGCTAACTCAATTTTGGAGACTTTTAACAGGATCCGGGGTAGCCAGGCCTTCCTGGACATACCTGTGGGTCTGCAGCTCCGCGCAGGATAGAAGGGGGGAGCCCAAGCATCCACTTAGGTTGAAATGATTCGGGTGGGGAGGTTTTTTTCTCTTTGCTGGTCCAATGGATCATGGAGGTCTCTAATCAGCTCCAGGGAGCCAAGTCTAGACACTTTTTGAATCTCCAGAGTGGAGAGATTGAGGGCGTGGGATTGCTTTTGGGGATCTTGTGCTTTGAAGGCACCTTCGCGGCAAGAGTTACCACAGTACTTACAATAAAAACAACAGAAGCACCAACACAGACAACACATTAGTACATATTTTTGTGCACTTGCTATGGGTGCTTTGCACCCACAGTTCCAAACAACCACCCTTAAAAAAAAAAACAAAAACCAAAAAACCCAGAACAAATAATCCTATTTGAAATGGATTCTGTTTGTCCCCATTTTAGAGATGAGGAAACACAGGGTTGGGGGAGGTTAAAACATTTTGTTAGCAGGTGCATCTTAGCCAGAAAGTGGCAGAGCAGGTACCTGAAGTTCAGCCCATGGGTTCACTGTTCTCACTCCTCTGGCTTCATCTCTTGTTTGGGTAGGTTGGGACCCCAAAGATCGAGTTCAGATATTATCTCCCCTTTCCCTGTCATAGGACAGCTGGAATCAGTTCACCTAGCATTAATCTTTGCTCTTCTTGATCTCTTTCTCAACCATGACCCAAGTCATGGGTACCTTCTAAAATTAAGACTTGTCAGTTGAGCCCCAAATTGCCAAATCCCCCTGAAACTTGCCCCAACCCTGTACACAGTTCACAGCCAGAAGAATTGCAGTCAGGAAACCATCCAGGGGCCTTCCTGGAGGTGGCGGTTCAATTTACAGCCCTGCCCAGATTCTGTTTAGGCTGGGTGAGATCTTGGGTGGCTTTGCCCCTCCCATCTCAAGAGGCTAGAGTCCCTGGCACCAGGGCTGTCACCTGTAACCGCCCCCCACCCCCCTCCATCTTCTGACTCCAGGGAAAAGAAACAGGTTCTAATAATATGCATGTTAATTTCAGGACTCCCTTTACAAAGTCGGGTGGAGTCCCTCTGGACAGAGGAGTCTGTCCCTCTCTAACCCCTAAAATGTTTTAAGGGACTCTTAAGAAATACGGGAATACAACTTTCTGTGAGATGGGATCGCAAGGGAGGGACCTGTGAGGGTGTAGGTTTGAAGGGTGTGAGTGCTCTAGGAGCTTCTGATTTTCTGCGGTTGCTGCGGTGGGTGGGCAGGGGATGAGAGGAATGCAATTGTCCTTATATTCAAAGTCCTTCGCTAACCTGAGTGGTCAAAGATCGCGGCATTTGAACGTAGAACCTGACGGTGGTCACAATGTGTGGGCCTACTAGTGTCAGCTTCTCTCAGGGCCTTGCGCATTCCAAAGTTTAACTGTACTATCAAAAGAGAAATTTTAAAGGGACTTCTGCAAATCTCAAGACCAGGTCTCTCCAGCAACTTTTGGGGTGGGGAACTAAAAGGGAGGTGGAAAAAAGAGCGGGGGTGTGGGGGGGAAATCAATTGAAGAAAATTTAAAAATTCACGCGGGATTAAATAAACTAAGAAGCTCAGTCGTCGGAATTCTAGATCTGGATTTTGAAACTGAGCGGTTACCCCTACCTTTGGCCATCTGGCTGTTTTAAGCTCTGCCCCATGCTGTATGATTTTAGCTGAAAATCTCTTCCGTTGCAGCTTCGCTTTTATTGAATTCATCAAAAGCAAACTTTGCCTGAGTTTTTTTTTTTTTTTTTTTTTTTTTTTAAGAAGGCTAAAATAATACGCCGACCACTGTGACATTCTCCGCGCTCAGGCCATTTTTCATAACGCCGCGGATCTGCTTTTGTGCCGCTGAGGCGGCTAAACAGATGAATAACGAGCAAAGTCTCCCGATAGTAAGCTACCAGCTTTTCTTAGCTCTGAGAAAAGTTAACCGAAATGAGAAGTGCATGTAAAAACCCACATCCAAAGATGGGGGCCACACTTTTATTGCTCTGAATGACAACGACGTCTTTTAAAAAGCAACTAACCCCCACACCCGGGCACACACACATTCACACACGCACACACACCACACACACACACCACACACACACACACACACACACACACTAGCACACAAACCAAACTTTAAGACTTGTGAAGCTACCCAGGTGGAGTTTAGGGAATTTTGATAAAGAAAGAATGAGAGAAGTATTTGAAGTAGAGTCTAGCTGCAAGATGTGAAATAGTAAAAGCCAGTGTTGTTGAGTTTAACTTTTTGTTTTATTTATTTATTTATTATTTATTTGCAAGAACAGCTAGTTTGAAAGTTGATTTCTGGCAAGAGGAAAGGAAGGCTGCTGTCCTGAAGGAAACAACAAAATGTTAAAAGGACGCTCAAAATATAGTATTGTGGCAGGTCGGGGTAAGTTACATTTTTTTTTTTTGTTGTTGTTTCTCTTTGGTTTTGGAATGCAGTGAAAATGCATTTTAGGGACAGTTTTTCTGTTGTTTTTAGGGACCAGAAAATAACAAGGGGTTCCCTCCCAGGATGGCTGCTTCCTGTAATTTTACTGTTTTGTTTTGTTCCCGCCCCCCCTCCCCGGGTATCTTACGGGAGGCTTTTTCTTTCCGAGTCTTGTCATCTCAGGTTCAATGGTCCTCAAGACCAGAGTGCCGGGCTTTGGAAAGACGCTCTCTGGCCACCGAGGCAACAAGTCGTGGACTATAGCCCCAGGCGAGCGCCGCTCCACTCTGCTGCTGAGCCAGTGACTCGCCCAACTCTGAGGAATGAATTTTGCACGTGTAGACTACTTGCTTGTGGACGCGCACAGCTGCGACCAGCGGGTTTATCAAGGGAAAAAACTCTTTCCTTAAATGGACGATTTGGAAAAAACCAGCCATTGGTTCTCACCAGATGATTATTGATGCAAAGTAAACCCTCCGGGTTGGATCGCGCTGTCGTTTGTTTAACCCTGAAAGTATTTCACTTCCGAATAGCTCAAATTGACAATCCCTCGAAATAGCTTGTATCCGCTCCACCACCCCCTCCAACCCAGGGACTGGAAAATAACCAGAATTGATCTGTGGCATATGGTGTAGCCATATTAGTGTAAGAGAAGTATTTCATCACGTTGCCTAAATTGTAAGAAAGTGGCTCCAAAGAAACTCCGAAGGCGACCCCAGTGCTCTTGCACACATTTTCAAGGAAGTGTTAAAAATGCGTAAGAAATAAGCACTTTCCTGCTGTTAGCCCGCGGTTCTGCTATTCGGTTCTGTAGTTAGAATAATATTTGTTTGCTGTGTATTTCATGGCTTGGCTGTTTAGGTACCATTGTAGAAGAGTCATTCATTGAAGAGCAAACAGCGATCTGCAAGCATCTGCCCTAAAGCAAATTTTATTGATTAGGAATAGTTCTCCACTACTCAGGAAAGTGGAATAAACCCGAGGTGCACCAGAGATTGGGCAGAGCTGATATAGATATTGACAAACAAGCCTTTGCCAGTTATTTCTGAAGAAGCCTGGAGAAAGGAACTAGGCAGCTTGATCGTTCTTTCGGAGGCGATTTTGTTCGTTAACAGACACAGCTCCTTCAGCCTGGGTCTGGCCCGGCAAGCTTATAAAATGCAACTTTTGCCCCATTGGTTCGCTAGGTGAATTAGCACATACTGGGACTGAACAGTTCTTGACCTTTGCCTTTATGTTTGCGCAAATGTTTGCCTAAAACACAATCGGCCCTGACAAGGGAGCATGCTACCGTGTGACACCGCCTATTCACCAGATAGATGTTCCCTGCCACACACGACCCAGAGCAGCCTTTTAAATAGCTTAGGTATTTGTACAAACCGTATAAATTAATGTCGGATGATTGCTAGTTGCTGGTTAAATAGAAGACAATTTAGATGTGCATACACATCTGTCTCTCGTCTTTTGTTTTCTTTTCTTCAAACAAGTTGATAAGATGATCAGGAAACAAAATTGATTAGTGGAGGAAAGTTTATATTTCGGGGAGTCAACAGATTCTTGTCTGATCAACTGGGCACATAAATGCAGTTCCCTTACAAATGACTTTCCCACAAAGAGGAGGAGTGGATGAAGGAAGATAGGAGAGCATAGGGCAAACTGAGGGACTAAGGCTGAGGACACTTTGTAATGGGGGGAGGGGGGTTTGGGATGTGAACCCAAATACGGAGGATTTATTGTTTTCCAAGGAGCCCTGAGAGTTGAGAGTCTCTCAGGGCTCTGGGGACTCCATGGGACTTGGAGTTTATTCCCTCCCAATTCCTGTGAGTTTTATGGCTTTGAATACTTTCTCCAACAAAACTACTTTAGGAGAAGAAAAACATCTTGTAAAAATCTAAAATTGGGTTAAACCCACTTTCAACCCCCCCCCCCCACCTTGCCCCAATAAAGGAACAAAATAAACTTTCCTTTCCTGTGATGGGTTCAGAATTTTCCACATTCCTTTCATTACCAGCAAGATAGCAAAATCCCACCAATTTCTAGGTCTTAATTTCTGGAACAGTGAGAATTGGAAAGACAAGGTGAACAAATTAAGACAAACTGGGGCTTTTGCAGTATCTCTTTAGGGAGTGTCATTCATTTGAGAGGGAAGGGTGCTCACATTTTTCCTTCCAGAGGAATGTAGTTGATCAGGGTACCACCAACTCAAGCTACAGCCTGGTAAAGCAGGAGAGTCACTGTGGCTTTTACAAACATTGCTAGGTCTTTTTCCAGGCTTCTTTTAGCCATCCTCAGGTGGAAGGGGAGTGGGTCACCAGTTACCCTTGTTCTCTTTGCAGAATTCACCTTCTCAAGGGTGGCTATGAGTCAGAGCAGGGGGAAGTTTGTTTAATAAAAACTATGCTTAATATAGAATTTTAGTGTAGCATGAAAGTAACTGAAAGGCAAAACAATAAACCTCAGAATGCAAAAGAAAAAAAAATTTAAGATCGAGTACTCTACAGAGAATATTAAATGGAGAAACCAGTAAGAATAGTAACTATAAGTGATATAGCAGAAACTCAAGGACTCTACCTTTATTTTTCAACAATCCCATTTAAGAATTTCTTAATTGACGGGTTAATTTCTTAATTAGCAATTTCTTCATTAAGATTTGTTAGTTTGTCCTTATTATTTGATTAATTATGTGACCATTTTAAAACAATTCCTTGAATCTGAAATAATATCTCAATGGTAAAAATGGAAATTTAGAAGTGCAAGATATGCATAGAAATCATATTTGAGTTCTAAGAGGTTATTTGTCCATTGTTATAAATTTGTATCTTAACTGTTTTTAAATTGTTTTATTTAAAAGAAACATGACTAGGTAGTCTTTTTTCAATCTGTGCCCCTTTTTCCCATCCTCCAATCTTTCAGAAAACTCAAAAATTAAGGCTATAAAAATGCACATGCTAGAGCTACGTTCTCAGATTTTGCATAACATGAAGGAAGTAAGACAGCAATATTTCTAGTCCTCTTGTAACTGTGCTTGGGGTAGAAACAGTTTGTTCAGATTTTTGAGAGAATTGGGACCTAGAATCCAAAACCCATGATGAAAAATATAAGGAATTTCGGTTCAAATTTAATTGTAAAAATCAGTGTAGGAATTCAATAATTTTCCATATTTGCTTAGATTGATTTGGATATGTTTTAATAAAAATACATTAAGATAGAAGCATATTCACATGTTACATAAAACATTTCACACATATCCTTTGTATCAAATAATTAGTCCATGTATTCATTTAATTATTTAATTATAATGAATCAAACTGAAGATGAAATGGTCAGTTCAGACAATTGCCAACAGATATCCAGAAATTGTGTTTGGTGAAAGTTAAAACACCATTAAAGTTTTATTACTATATTGTAAATTCTGCTAGGTAGTTTTATGTAGC
Organism: Solenodon paradoxus; assembly: GCA_004363575.1. Lineage (NCBI taxonomy): Eukaryota > Metazoa > Chordata > Mammalia > Eulipotyphla > Solenodontidae > Solenodon > Solenodon paradoxus. The sequence continues at coordinate 153,993 of RJWH01003335.1, read as the reverse complement.
AGTGTTCAAAATGATAAGTAATACTTTATTGATATAAATGAAGACATACCATAATTACCAAAATTATTCTTATTCAAACTAATAACAACTTTATTATAGAAGAGGAAAAATTACTAGTCCTTTCTGGAAAATATGAACTTTGTAGTGATTTTATTTTTCTTACTATAAAAAGGTATAAATATTTATAAACATATTTTATAAATGAAGGGATGGAATTTATTCTTGAGTTGAGAAAAATCTCTGCTAAAATTTATTTGCTTATGAAATTAATATTAATTAATGGTAAAATGATTGCTTTTAACTGACACAAAAACTTTAAATCTTTTAGATCACATTACAGTGTACATTAACCTCCAAGTTAATAGTTTTCTTACTAATTTGATTATAAAAACCATCTTTCAGGATCTGTGAAATTTTATATTTTACCATGCAGTAAAATTAAAGTGAAGAAGTTTGTTTTCAGGTGATGTAGAGAGCTTTTTAGAACTCCCCATTGTATTTCCTCAAAGGTAATTCTTTCTCCTAATCTACATGGACTATTTGTATTGTTTTAATAATTGCCCCCTAAATTGCCTGCTAATAAAGTCCATTCTACTCTGCACATGAAAACTTAAAGATGGTTTGTAGGCATATGAACTTAACTATTAATTACTGAACTAGAGTTGGAATATCCCAAATACAGCAGTTCCAGACATTAGTGTTTGTGAATGTGAGTAGCCAGACCATGATAGCTAGAGTTAAGGTTCAGAGACCTGCATTCTCTGGTTGGTGGCAAGTCTAAGTTTTTTTTTTTTTTGGGGGGGGGAGAGAGAGAGAGAGAGAGAGAGAGAGAGAGAGAGGGGAGAGGAATCTTTCTGAGAAAGAGACTTCATTTTATTTTACAGTCTGACCAGTAAAAGTGTGCTCTGCTTTCCAATGCTATAGCATCCGACTTGAGACCCTAAATACCTGGTAAAGAGAGTGCAGGTGCTGGGACAATACTGAATACTGAGCAGGCCTTGGGTTCCAGAAGGCTGTTGGATGCAGTTAAGTTTCACCCAGGCAGGATGTGAGATTTAAGTCCTGTATATGAAAAACCGTGCTTATGGATAGATATGGAAAAATCCTGGCCGTTGAGAAGTCTGGGAGCTTATCTTAATCCTCTTTTTTAGCAAAAGTTTTGAATTTAGAGCTAAAGCAGGGGTGGAGTGGATTAGTGAGGACATTAGAGGGTGCTACAGAGAACCTGACTGGAAAAAATTCTGGCACCTGCAAGGTGTGGGAACCACATTCACATCTGATATTTCTGGAGTCCCTTAACTTGCTAGGTGGAGCTGAGCACCTGTGCTAATCAGTCACTCAAAGTTGATCCTCACAGAGACCATGAGTCCAGGCAGTTAGAAAAGTTTTTAGAAGGGTGGGAGTTCATTCTTTGATTTATCTAAAAACAGGCTGTTACGGGAGTGAGGAACCTGGAAGGTTTTCCTGCTCTGGAATTTGAACTCTGGATGACATTAATCTGATTCCAATTTCATTTGCTTTCCTTGCTTTTTTGCTGAAGCATGGATAAATTCTGAGCTGGATGAACCCTTAACCATCGTTATCCACCATTCCTATTCACCTTATCTTATACCTCACACCTTCTCACTTTTTCAGACTCCTTATCTCTTCCCCAAACCTCTCCTAACATTCCTTCACAGTCCTTCCAATCCCCATTTCTTTCTCCCCTGCCTTCCACCCCTTTCCATTCTTTCACAAACCCACATACTCCTTAGGTCTCCTCCATCCTCTTTAATTTCTCTTACCACATCATATCCTTTTCCACAAATTCCCCTTCACCCATAGTGCTTTGGTGTGCTACATACCCTCTCTGCAGACTTCTCTCATTTCTGGCTTCTCTGCTCCTAAGTGATACCTTAACATCAGTTACTCAACTCTTTTGTCTTCATACCTCCTCCACCTTCCATACTCCTCACATGCCTCCTGATATCCTCCAACTTCTTAGGGGCTCTCCCTTACCCCTCAAGCATATTCCACACTTAGACTCCTGCTCTTACTTGGGTACACAAGCTACCCTTTTAAACTGCTTTTACTCTGGTGGTATTTGAGTTTTGTCTGTCTGTCTGTTGCCTGCCTGTCTGAAGTATTCAGCTTCCTACCTCTTCCCTTCTGTGTTCTCCTCCCTCAACAGCTTTTTCATAACTGATGGTCAGCATGTCCCCTTTCCCCACTCTAAGATTCTCTTTAAAAAAAACAAAGCACCTTTTCACTCATGAGTACTCAAAATCACTGTACAGCCTCCCAGTGGTGTGAACTGAAAAAGTTATTTTCCAGAATTGTGGAATGGATCAGGAACACATGGAAGCTAGAACCTCTGACTTGGATTCCTTACTCTCAATCCTCTATATGAAAGAACTCTTCTTTGACTCTCCTACAAGGTTTATCAATAGACTGACTAAAAAGACAAAAGCTTATGAACACAGTAAGATTCCTATCAGCAGGGTTGGTGATAGTTTTCTTTAAATAGGAAGTTCTTTTAACTTGATCAAGATTCAGAACTACTCAGAGTCTGCTAAAACACAACAAAGTAAAATAGCCAGAGATTTCTGGGTCTCACTCATGATTAATGATTTGGTAGATCCAGATGTGACCCCAAAATATGCATTTCTAATAATTTCCCAGGAATTTCACTGGAACAACATGTTCAGGAAATATAAACAATGTCTTAGCAAGGTGAAGTGATACTACATGCAACTAATAGAAGACAGAGGGACTTGTTAAAACACAGAAGTTCAAGAGCAGATTAATACTGGCTAAATGCGCATGGAACTCCAAAAATATCCTAGGCATGAAGATACTTTGGAAGTGTGGATTCATTCTGATGAATATTTTGTTTCTAAGAAAATAACCAAAACATCTCCATAGTTAGAGCTTCTTCCATGAAAGGAATGCAGAAAGAAAGTTATATCCCAAACATATCTTATCCTAAGTCTTCACTGACCATTTTTTATGAGTCTAATGATGTTTACAATTGGGGGAAAGTGAATCTTGGGCTACTGAAAGTGCTAGTTACTCTGGGTAACTTTTTGAGTCTTAGAGTACAGAGTGTGTGTGTGTATGTGTGTGTGTATATGTGTGTGTGTGTGTGTGTGTGTGTGTGTGTGTGTTAGAGGGTTTGCTGACTACCTTTGTGATTTGATTTCATTGTAAGTAGACAGGAGGATACAGGCCCAAGAAAGGCACCTTTTCTAACCTGGTAGTGGTTGCCATGGTTACTTCTTGTTCTCTCCTTCATCTTGTGAAGAGGCCTTACAAACTCTCTCTTCAGTACTCCCTGAAGATGCCACATTGACCCAGAAACTTCTGGTCATTTCAGGTTCTATCTTTTCAATTGTTTAGGGAATAGTTTTCTCAGTTTATTTGGAGCTGCAAAAGCATATATGTAAAAGAAAAAGAAGCATGGTGTGTCCTGGTAGAGCAGTGGTTGAGTTTGAATTCCAGGTCCAGGGTGGAAAAAATCAGTGTGAATAACTAAATAAAAATAAAGATGCTTCTTCTTTAAAAAAAAAAAAATGGAAGTGGGGGCATAGAAAGCTTAAAATCCTTCAAATTTAATTATTTTTATCTGTGTGTGTCTATGTGATACACTTAACCAATGAGAGAAGATGTACCTTAAGCAGTCATGATGATAGACAATAGTTTCTTTATTTATATTTGAGTTTACTTGATAATATAAATCCTAAATCCTGGACACTTGGTTCAATGTTATCTGCAATTTGTTTCCCAACTGGTTTTGCTAAATTCATAATCTCATTTTCTCTAGATTTAATGAACAAGGAAGAAATTTCTAGTGTACCTTTGGAGAGTAGAATCTAGGGGTTAGTGTTCTGAGATCTTGGCCAGAGTTTATGCAACTCTTTTCATGCTCACAAATGCTTAGCAATAGTTCTATACCAGAAAATTTTCCCTCTTCACTTCTCATATTATAAATAATTGTGCTGTTCTAATATACAGTAGGACAAGCACAATGGCATTAATATCCTTCTCATTCATCATCATGTTATTAAAAATGACTAGCATTTTGTTAATACATAGCTTTATTCCTGACTTAAAACATTAAATTAATCCTGTCAAATACTCATTTGATAGCACATTTTGTTGGTTGTATTCTAGCCTATAAAAAAAAACCCCACAGACATTGATTGCTAAAGTGTTTCAAGGGGTCATCAGCATACCAACTCCTTGAGAAATGTTAATATAGAATTTGCATAAGAATACAATTCAGTTGTCCACAGTTGAAAGATTTCAAGTTGTTCTTGCTTTCCTTCCCCTCCATTTTAATGATCTCTGCATATTATTTTCTATCTTATTTCCAATTAGGTTTATTACCCAAGATTATATGGAAAGGCAGGGGTTGCCAAAGGGATTAAATCTGAGCCCAAACAGTACAGGTTTGAAGTTTATCAAATCTAATTTTTTTATTAATTTGAAATTGAGAAATATTATATATATGTATTTGTATTTTCTGCAATCAAAATGGAAAATTCAAAGGGAGAAAATCAATCTATAAACTTGTTCCCTGTGTATTAGTCCCAGATGTAACCAGTTCTATGAATATTGCTACTATATTTAAGTTTTGAGTGATAAATATACTATCTAAGGAAATTCTCTTAGTATCTCAAATTAGGGGATCTAATAATGGCGTTGGTTCTGGAACTAAGGCCCAGATACGTTTTAACTCAGATGGCCTCACCAGATATGAAGTGTGGCAAATGACATCTGACTATGACAATATTAATGTTGCTGTAACCTCGGAAAAAAGAAACACCTGATTTTGTGTCTGTTTACAGATGATTTGACATTTATCCGAGCTGTCTAAAAGGCCTTTACTGCACAGTATTGTTGTTTCTTTTTTTCTCAATGTCAATTGTGCTTATTTATTTAATTCCACTGAAGCAACATTGTATCAAGACGTTATATGAGTTTAAAGTGTGCATCATATATATCCACATCTGTACCTATTAAATCAAGTTCACCACCATTTCAGGTGTACTCTCCTGGCTGGGTAAACCCCTCTTCTGCCCCCTGGCGGAGGGATAGGCAGTGCACCCTCAGCAAGGAGATGCTGCCATTAATTAGTGACCACCTCCTGTGTGCCAAGCAGAGTAGAGGAATCTAAAATTTCCTCCAGATCTTGGTAGAGTCTAATGCTACAGAGTTTGCAAAATGATTTAGACTGAGTAGATAGTCTAGTTCTTGGTCTTCACTTGGAGGGCCTGTTCAGAACCCTGATCTCACTCATGTTTCTCTCGGAGTCTGACTGGAGGCATCTTTGGTCATCAGAAGCTCCTCGCTACAGCTCCTTTGAGACAGTCAAGCTTGCTGCACCTTGGCAAGCCTGCTTATAATTTGTGTCCGATTGTATAGAGCTATCCAGTTTGACCTGGAATTACAACCAATCCTAGGTCAGCATTGTCAGAGCTCGGTTCCACCATACTCAGTTTAAAGAGCCGCATTTTGTGTGGTGGCAGCCACAACAAAACCCAACTTTCCTCTGTGACTTTGTTCTTTTGATTTTTGATAGATCAAAGAGGTGGAGGGAGGAAGGAAAAGCAGAGGAGGGGGGAAAAAAAGGGGCTAGGAATTGTTGTCGTGTCAAGATGCAGCGCCTGTTTGAGGCCACTAGCCCCATCAGAAGGGAAAAGTGCACGGAAAAGGGCGAGAAACCTGCACTGGGCGCATCATTGTTTAGGAGTTGCAAGCTGCCTGGCGCGCTGTCCTACAGTACTGTCTCCATAGCAACGCAACCTGCTGCCGCTGCCAAAGTTGAAGAAGCTTGAAAGGGCTTGAGACCAGAATCACAACCTTGTTTTAGTTTCTCAGAAATAACGGGGAGAAAATGGAGCAGGGAGAGGACGAAGGGAGAGGAGCTGGAGGTGGAGGAGGAGAAGGTGGTGGAGGAGGAGGAGGAGGAGGAAGAGAGAGGGATGGGGAGAGAGGGAGAGGAAAGAGGGAGAGAGAGAAGAGAACAAGGGGAGAGAGAGAAGAGAGAGAGGGAAGAGAGGGAGAGGGAGGGAGGGAAGGAGAGAGAGAGAGAGAGAGAGAGAGAGAGAGAGAGAGAGAGAGAGAGAGAGAGAGAGAGAAAGAAAGGGAGGAGGGGGAAGGCCAAGGGAAACCCCATTCCAGGCTTATGAATACTGGCATTGTCCCTTCTTTTCTGAATCTGATTTACCATATCATAACCCCCAGGAAGAAGAAAACATCAATATCCTGAAGGAATGGAGATGTTTCTATGGAAAACCTAGGAATTTTAGTCCATAACAGATTTGGTGTAAAAAAATCAAAGAGATCAAAGGCAGAGCTCCCTGGAGTATAAATACGTCTCTGAATTAAAGATGGACTATGCTGACTACAAAGTATTTTTTTTTTTCTTTTATTCAGTTCTCTGTTTCCATTTCAAGGAGGTGCTGGTCTCCTCATATCTGAACTAGACCGTCATTTTGAACAATGTCATGAAGGGGAATGAAAAGGAATAGGGGCACCAGGAACCACTACCTTTGCTCCAGCAGCCAGGTTTCTAACTATCTTCTCCAGTGGGTGTCCGAGGAGGTGTCAGCCCAGCCCTCCTCATAGAAGGAGCTCCTGGAAAAACCCACCCCAACCTCAAACCTACAGAGGCACTTAGCAAAAATGAGATGAGCTGAAATTAGGGGAAGGCAACTGATGTCAGACTGGCTTCTTACCTCACCAAATTAAGCTCAGAACACTATCAAAGGCTCAGTGTAGCAGTTCTGGCTCATGGAGACAGGAGGGTCTTTCACTTAGATGTGGACTTGGGTAGTGTTTAGGGCACCCTGAGTGGGGCAGTTTGGGGACAGCCCCAACAGTTTTCTTCACAGATGTGGGTTCCTGGGAGCTCTTCCATGACCCTCAAAGAAGATGACATGGGAGGGGGCAGTTAAGTGAGGCATCACTTGCTTGACAATCTCTTAATTTGCATATCTAAGAAACTTTAAATGTTTTTTTTTTGATACTCCTGGCACAAGAGGCTGACTTTCCTTCCTGCTTGCCTGCCTGCCTGCCTGCCTTCCTTCCTTCCCTCCCTCCCTCCCTCCTTCCTTCCTTCCTTCCTTCCTTCCTTCTTTTTAAATATCTAAGGGGGGTTGATTGAGGATCAGGATTCCAGCGTGCATCCTTAGAAAAACATGGAGCAGGCTCTGATGAATACCTTCTCCACATACACATAAAAAAATTCTCTGGCATGGTATATGTATTTACATGTGCATCTGGGCTCTGAGAAGGGCTGCCTCCATCCACTGAGCAGCTTGTTGACTTGCTTCTTCCAGACCTCTGTCTGGCAAATTGAAATAGTACATTTTCAAAAGCTGAAGACACTTAGCTTCCTCCCCAAAGAAGCTGAGAATATACCAGGAGTCCTGGCCATTCTTGTGGAGTAAGCAATGCTTCAGTGGCCACAGGCCTTTGCCCCTTGAGTCTCCCCTTTGACTTTTTCAATGCCAGCAGAACATTAGCAAAGTCAAATAAGTTGTTTGCAAACACAACAGGCTGGTGAGGGGATGGGGTGGGGTTGGAAGCATTTCCCTAGTGGGATCAACATCTGCACTGGTTGCAGAGGCCTCAGGGTCAGGCCTTTGTCATTGCCATGGTGCCTGCTCTGTGCACAAAAACACCCTTACCCCTGGCCACTGGACTTTCTCTTGGGTCTCTTTAGCAGCTGGACCTTTTTCTAGATTTTTTTTCCTTAAGTAACCGTGAAGGTGCCAAAAAAGCAAAAACTTGGGGACGGGTGGTGAGCGGGGAGGGAAAAAGATCCCCTTCCTTCCCAAGAATGAGGGTAGGAAGAACATGGCAGAGGAAAAGAAAAGAATAGGAATGGCAATAAAAATGAAAGCAAGAAAGAGCTTGTTAAAAAAGGATCTTTGTTTATCTCAATTTGTCTGTCTTGGAGAAGCTGATAGTGGGAATAATGTCAGAGGAGGGACAGTGAGGGTTGGTCAGTGGCAATATCTTTTCTGGGTTTCTGGGAGTGGTCTTGACGCATGATTACTCATTTGGGGAGTTCAACAGAATTGCCCAAAGGTTTCTACCACCTGAATGGCCCATGTTTCTCCAGAGGATGAAACTCAAATTCCAATACCTTCCCTTCCTACTGCTCCCTCCTGGACAAAGTGGAAGTACTGGGGAGGTATAATGGGGAAGTAGAGTCCTGAGTTTTGGACACTTACTCTGGCAGAACTACTGTTACATAAACCCAGCATTCTCTGGGTAAAATGACTTTTCCCTTCTGCGGTCTAGAGCCTACAGAAGAGGGGCAAAGGCTGAGTCGACATTCTCAGAGCTGCCAGCAGGTGATGGAGTGCAGGAGTAGGACTTCACCTTTTGAAATGAGACCTCCTACAGTTTCCAGACCCATCTCAACCAAAACACACTCTTCAGACTTTGTGGCCCCCACTTCAGATTTGTGGGATACACTTCTTGGAATTATGGCCTGGGGAGCTAACTCTGAGCTTTATTCAGCTGTCTGGGGCTTGCCTTTCAGGCCCAAAGTCAATAAAGCCTGTCAGCTTCTTTTCGAGCCAAGCCTGAACCCTTCAAACCTTGAACCTAAGTTCAGAGTGGTGGCTACTGGCACTTGCCAAATAGTCAGCCATTTGCCCCCTTACTCTGGAAAAAGAAAATAGCTAACTGCTTTTCTCTTGGTTTATGACATTAATTCCCTTATTATCCCTTTTCTGCATTTAAAGAAAAAAATATTAAATTCCATTTTGATGAAAACTTGTCTGCCAGACACTAGTGAGAAGCTAGTTAGTTCCTGGCCTAAGAAGTTTTTCTCATGCAGCACATACCTAAACTTAGACAGTAGGAGGTAAAAATCACACCAAAAAATTGTAAAAGATATTGCTACTGAAGCAAACAAACAAACAAACAAAAATCAACTAGGTCCTAACTGAATAAAAGGCGTGGATGCAGAGTCAGTGGTTTCAAGGACTCAAGCTCCTGCCACCTCTCCATCAAGGATGAAGAAGATGAATTGTTTTAATTTTTTAAAGACAGAATTCCGAGGGTTAACTGAGGGCCAAAGTTCTGAGTAACCAAAGCTACTAAGTTTCTGACATACAACTCAGAAAGCATTTAGGTCCGTCAGAGCCTCTGGAAACTTAACTGCCCAAGTTTAATTAACAAGAGGAATGGGTGAGCTATTGTGTGCGATTTCTGGGGGTGGGGGTTTGTGGATGGAAAACCTTCAACCAAAGTCTATCTTCCAGTTCCCCAACCAGGAACTCTGTAGGAATTAAAAGAAAACTTTTGAATTAATACGAAGTGTCCTACTGAGGCCAGCTAAAGAGAATGTGATATAGCAAATGCATTTTTCTTGTCAGCGTAAAGTCACAAGTGTAGATGACATGGGATCCTTTTCATACTACAGTTAATTTTCTTTTTTTAAAAAATCAGTCTTCATTCGAGAACACTCACCCCCAAGTTGCAGAGTTTTGTTTTTATTTTTGTGGATTTAGATATTTACCGAGGACAAATCCAATGGCAAATCGTTCCTTAGGCGATTGTCCAAATTCTTCAAATAGCTGGCGCTCGAGGGCGCGCGTGGCCGAAGAGCCTGGAAGCTGAGCCAGGAGACACCGCCGAGACTTCTCTGAGGTTGCGTTGGTCCTGTCTGGGCTGGACGCGCGCCCGCCTTGCTCGCGGGGCTCCCTATGGTTTGGAAAGGATGTGGGAAAATATTGGTTAACTTTGCCACATTCCCAACAAATAAACGGGATCATTAAAATGACGCAGATGCTGGTGTTGGACTTCGCGGTTTCTATGATCATTAAAGGCAGCGACTTAAAAAAAAAAAGTAATTAAGTCTAATGATGGAGCTTTGCTTCTTGTGAATAGATGGTAGGGTAAACCAATTAGACACATTCATCCAATTCTTTCCAAGTTTTTATAGACATTAGGATACGTTCTCAATACAGCGCAGAAACTTGCACACTTACCATTCAGCGCGGGGACAGGTGGGGCAGGCACCCGAAGCCCACTTCAAGAAAAGCATCCCCTCCAACCAGTCCCAAGATGCTGATTGAGCCCAGAGCCTGGAGGATTCACTCGTGGGTTTTTCTAATAGAGCACTTGGGCCCTTCCTACCCAACTTCTGTCTCCAAAAGTAGCTAAAAATGAACAAATAATCCACTAAGTCCTTTAAAGTGGTCAAGATTCCTGGGTGTGCAAGTAGTTGGCAAAACCTAACTGTTCTTGCCACAGATACAATCCAGGACTCCCAACAATGGGAATCTAATACTAGTTGCCCTAGGTTCTTCCTCCAGAGTCTCTTGTGGAGGCCAGAGTGTTTCCAAGTGACCCAGATCTGTGGGGCTCCGGACAGGGAGAGGAAGCTGCAGGAAAAGGTCAGCCTAGAGAGGACTCTCCCCAGCACTGAGCACTCCTCTGGACTGTGCTGATCTTAATCCATTAGCTCAGACTCTGCAAATTTCAACTTTGAACAAGGACTTTCTCTCTATTGCCAAAGGATTGCTAAGTAGTGCTTAGCTGTAGGGGAGAAAGAGAGGGATGATTCTATGTGCCAGAATTGCATTTACAGCAGTCACAAGTTTTTCTACAGCAGGTGAAAAGGGCGTGCAATTTGACTTTGCAGCAGATCCTAACATCTAACATGTGCCTAAAGATGTAATATATATATTCGGGTTATATGTAAATGTCTAGAGCTATATTGATCTCATATACTATAACATACACCACTGCACTTGATGTATATTGACAGGTTTTCATTTTATTTTTAGATATGATGGCACATTAAATGATATATACATCTAGATTAGTTGGTATATGCTGCCAATATATCTATACATTATTATATATATGTGCATTTGTATGCATATAAACATTACATTACATATGTATGTCATTTGGGAACTACTTAAGAGTTATATTACAAAGAACAATATAATAGCATTTAGGGACTGATATTATCTAATAGGAAGTCTATTATAAATTGGGTAATACACTAGACTGAAGAGGTATATATATTTATTTTTAGAGTGTATAAACAGTTCTGAACAGTGCAGATGGGTATCTTTTGTGCTCCAACCCTATCAGGGGACCAATCCTAGCTGACCCAGACAAAAGCAAGCACCTTTTTACGGTCTTTGTTTGTTTGTTTGTGTTTTTTTTGCATATATTTATCTATCATCATCTATCTAATCTATATCTGCTTTGACTGAAACAAAATTAACCTGCCACAATGGAAAGCGTAGCGTGGAAGCACCTTCTTCGTTGTAACATTCCTATCCTCTTTTCCCGACCATTGCTCCTGCATCTACTTGCATCAAAATTGGTTGGCAAACGAAAGTCTCCAACTTTATTCCCACACAGCCAAGTGTGCCCATTGGCCTCACAGCTAGTTCCTTGAGTTTTGAATTTGGTTGAGTGCCAGAACTTTCCATCTACTTGGCTCCTTGGAGTATGAACAAACTCCAAGTTGGCGGAGCTTCTGAGACTCAGGACAAGGAGACTAGGGCAGAAAGAGAGATTCGATTTGCTTGAGTTAGGCCATAAGGAAACTTGGTAGTTGAACACGAGGAATAAAATTCAGGATTTGGACGACTAGGCTGAGAAGCAACATTCCTAGGTAGATTTTTGTTTCTTTTTTTTTTAAATTTTAACTTATTTTTTAGCTAGATGTTCATGCATCTGAGTCTGTGACACCAGGCTGTGGATGAGAGAAAGGAAAGGAATGTATGAAAAGCTTTGCAAAGGTGACAAACTTTTTGAACTCTCCACGTAGATGGTGCAAATCCGCCTGTAATCATTTTTCAGCTCTTCCGGAAGCTGCTCTGCCAGCGAAGCTCCAAAGTAAATAAACACCTCCCTTCCTTCTTAAAGTCAGGCTTTTAAAGGGAACACCGTGGGTCTAATTACGCTTGAATTATGCAAGGAGTGCCGCCGAGGATGGAACTTTAGACAAATAATTGCGCCATTGTGTGTCGGCCGCCGCCCCGCGCGCTCCAGCTTTCATCACTCTGCGCTCAGAGCCGCGAGGCGCGCAGGCACCTGAAAACCGCCGCCGGGGGCAGAGCCAGAGACTCCGGCTTAATTAACCTACTTTTCCACCCCGTGCGTATCGAGACTTTAGAAGAAGAATTGGGGGAGGAAAAAGAGAGACACCAGGGATTCCCCGGGCCCCTCCCCGGAGGCGAAACAAAATAGCTATGCCAAGTTGTCGGAGAGATTCCTTGAAAGCTTTTACACTTCAGGCAAAAACTTGAGATGTCCAGGGAATTGCTTAGAAAAGCTTCCGAAACTCTCGGGGGAGCCTTTCGAGACGACGGAATGTTTTGGAAGAATGCCTTCTCTGTGTTTCAGTGGTGATGCAGTAAATCATCGCGGTTGAACAAGTTCTCAAATTGGGAACTGGGAAAATGTGAGGACCCCCAGAATCTCTGGAAGAAGAATTCTATACTTTTTCCAAAAGAGAATGCAGTTACATTTATGTCAGATATAATTTGTGATTGAGTAGCCAAATTGGGTATTACAACCCAGTTATTTTGTTTATCACCCAGCCACAATGATTTATGATGTCCTACTTACTCGTCCATTCGCCTTTCAAAATCAAAGAATTAATTTTAATTTATTCATTTGGTTGGGTCTACAATTGTATTTTCATGATGAATAACATATATTTGGATCATGTTTATGTGTGTGTATGTCTGTGAGAGAGAGAGAGAGAGAGAGAGAGAGAGAGAGAGAGAGAGAGAGAGAGAGAGAGAGAGAGAGAGAGAATGAGAATCTGTCTGTAAATATCTCCAACTCTTACAAGTTCATATGGAAACTTTTAAAATAATTGAGTAACATATTATTTGGCTTCGTAAACATTTTCTTATATTGGCAAAATCCACAGGCCTCTGTGAAGGTAATTTTGGAAGAAAGTATATAAGCTTTAAATTTTAAGGAGACAGACTGAGGGCTTCAAATGAGCATTAGAATAGAAAGCTGAGACTCCGTGTGGATTGTTGAAAGAGTTTCTTAAAAAAAAAAAAGATGTTTTTTGCTATTCAATTAGTTGATACCCTCCAGCTTAAAAAACTCCATAGGACTCTAGCTAAAGGTGTACACAAACGTTTTCCCAGAGGGCTTATGTATATTTATTTATTCATGAAGCCTAAGGCAACCAGTGTTTTATAAGCAAGATAGCAATGGGGTGAGGTCTGGTTGAGGTAAATTGCTTCTGAAGTGAGTTCATGAGAAGCAAGCTCTCGAATGGTATTTTTTCCTCAAGAAAGTTATTTATCAGCACACAAATATCTCAGTGAAATAGTCAACATGTCTTGAGTTAATAGGTTCTGAATCCTACAAGGAACTGTTTTTGAAATTTTTCAGTGACCTTTTTATCCAAATGCACACAGATGAACTCCATGTATGATTGATAGACAAACAGGCCATATAGCTAGACAGATAAGTCATCAGCACAAACATGAAAACATGTAGTAGGGAAGATCAGAATCGGGTAACAGAGAAATGAGGGCTGTCTGGCATGTGAGCTAACTCTGACTTTAGAATTATGAAATTATTACGAAATCCCGCTGGGCTGAAGGCATAGGCATCCATGGATAACCCCTAACAAAGTACCTAGGTCATGCAGAATCTGTGAAGTGAATAAAAACTCCCCTAATATTGCTTACTCTGGAATGAGAATTAAAATGGGGGACAAAGTTCCAAGCTCACATTTAATAAATACTTAGGGTCCTGGGAAAACTAACAGGAACTGCTTATCTATTTTGAGATTATTAAGTAAAATATTTGCATTGATTGAACATTACTCTCCCCTGTGTATACATTTACCTGTTTACTAAACTCCCTCCAAATATTTTTTATGACAGCTCTGATGATCTATATAAATCCTAAAGCTTTTATATCCCACCTCTGGATCATCACTTGAAAGATTAAGTTAGTTACCTCAATGCTGTCACTCCTAGAATTATGCAATAATTTAAGTATTTAAAAAATTCTCTCAGTTAAATACAGCTACATGATCCCTCCACAATTCTTTTCTAATAAATGACTAATATTAAGTTGTTTTTAAGAAATTTGAAGCATGGACCTCTGATCAAAAGTTATTTTTATTCTTGTTAGTTGTGAATGCAATTTCCTGAACATGATAAATATTTTATCACTGAAATTTCATAAAGTTCTTTTCACAGCTATTTTCCAAAATCCAGATTATTTTCTTTATAGAGTTACTGTTGTACATTCGAACAAGTGAGTAGGATAATCATTAGGTATATAGATAATTTTATAACACTTAAAAATTCTTAAGAACTATTTTTTCTATTGAAAAGCACTCCTTATAATTGTTTAGTATGCCTTTCCTCTTAGTTCAGACATTCTTTTATGAAGATTTCAAGGCAAAAGCATAGCACAGTCATTTGAATGGAAGATTATAGTGAAGACAAAGTTTCTGAACTAATCATAGACTTTGGTAGATGGTTGATTAGATTATAAAAAAATGCACATAATTGTTTAAACTTATTGGTGGACTGAGAGAATGTTTCAAGCAAGTTTTATGTCATGATATGCTTAGGAATGAATATGGGGAGTTAATTACCACTTCTTTCCCAAAGGAAAAATTTCTTTTTAATATTTGTTTTTGATATCAACAAACCATATATTCGAAATATGAGTGACCTTAATCAACTAAGGTGAGGAATAAGAAGTTTATATTATCATCTTACATAATGAAGTATAAATGTGAATTAAATTAAGATAATTTTTCAGTCTAAGTTTTGAAAATGTTAATTATGTATATATGTGTATATGTATACATATGTATATGTACACATAATGTTTACAACCACCTTCAGACTGAAAGCGCAACCTTTTTTTTTTATAGGTTGTTTATTTATACAAAAATAAAGATTTCTGTGCTGAAATTGCCTCTAAACATTTATTAAGCCAAAGTACCAATGATAAAATTAGCTATTTTGCTGAGGATTAAGATTGATATGTCAGCTTCTCAAACTTCTCTAGTGATAATTTTAAGAGTTAAAATTTTAGATAATCTACTAACATTAAAAAGTGTTCATAAGAGAGTTTGTATTTAGATGTTGGTGGAGTCACACCTTTAATGTGCTGTTATTTTATTAAAAACATTGCATGTAGTGCTCTGAGAGTACATTTGATATGTTGTAAATATGGAGATATTTATTCACAATTACTTATATGAATTACTTATTTATAACATATCTTAACTATTTTCCTATCCTAATCCACTCAATAGAACTTTAAAAGATGGTTTTTGTAGAGTGCAACTATGATATAAAAGTATAAGCTATAAAAAGCATTTTATTCATCTCAGCTATGGTGATATTTACCTCATACTGCACACATTCTATTTTGGAGGTGGAGCTGATATCCCGGAATATGTTGTGCTGAGCCACACTGAAATGCTTGACTTCAAGTACCAGGGTGGCACGTCTGAGGATGTAGTCATCCCAACTGCCTGCTTGGAATGGGCAACATTTACTAGCTGCTTGTTTGTTATCAGGTGGAGAGTTCTCTGTCATTTATGGTTTTGATGAATCTGATGCACTAAATCTCTTCTGTGGAGTCTCTGAATGAGTACTCAGGTCCTTTTAATTCTAAAAGAGCAAGTGTCTTCTCAATTTCCCATAGTGTCGAGAATTAAAAAAACAAAATAAAACCCAGTGACTTAACATACGGAATTATTCTGACCAGTTGTATTCACATTTACATATATGTCATCAAACAATGTTTTTATACCTTCAGAGAGAATCATACAGATTAAACACTTTCATTGTTTTATTACATTGAAATAAACATTTAGGGAACTTTTTTTGTTTAAAGGAAAGGTCAGGCAGGAATAAAGGTGAGTAGTCAGGCAGGCTGACAGAGAGAGTGGGCAGAAACATTTATGTTATTTAGTTGTTCATTTCGATTGTTCCCCCTGGCTCCAAATCTTGAATCTAGGTGCTTGGGATATACGTCAACTATGTTTGATGGCCTTGACTGCTAGGCCACCAGGGTACACCAAGAGAACCTTTATAAAATCAATATTGCCTGAAAAAAAGGACCGCCCCCTCTTCATTTAGGGATATAGTGTGAGAAGGTAAGGAACAAAGCTGGCTGAACAAAATATGAGTATCTAGAGGGTTTCCTCATCATTTAGACAATCTTGACAATAGAATGTGGTATAATGAAGATAGACCTAGACATCACTTACATGCGATGCTTTTTTTCACAGATGAGAAAAATGAGGTTCATGGAAATTAACTTATCAATTTAACTAGTCTGGGACCAGATCTAGGTCTTCTGGGCTCCACCCAGCTTCTGTTTTGGGGATAAACACACTAAATAAACATGGTTAATTTTTTTGAAAGGCAAATCTGTGTCTCTCACAGCTTTCTGGTACCTGTGTATACCTTAGAACAAAAGCTCTCAATGAAAGCAGTGAAATTGAAGTCTGAGTATGGACTGCATTTCAGAAGGATGGCAAGACCAGAATACTCACCAGAGATCAATCCTATTCTGTGAAACTTGGATTAAGGTGAAGTAGCTCTGGTATGGAAAGTTACTACTTTAGTAGACTCTGAGAAAAAAGAAGGCCTGCAGTCCTTTGGTCATTGATAATTGTGATTCCAAGGCTGAAAAAAGTGATGTGCTATATACACAAACATTAAAGGAACTTTCAGAAGCTGTAAGAATGAAGACTATATACCAGAATAAGTATGTAGGTAGGGGGAGCACAGGAAAGGTATACTCATAACAGGCAGAATTCTGGAAGCACAATTTAGTATAGAATACATTACACAAATTTTATATGTTTAATAGTATATAAATTAAAATATAGACTATGATTTTATTTTTCTGTATTTCGTTTAGGTAATAAAAGTTCTCTTTGGCGGTCTAGAAAATCAATGTTGATTACCTTGTGTATTTCATTTTAGCTCATTTTGTAATGATTGACCGAGTTAGTTAAATTTTACCTTAAAAGAAATAACATACTGCTTCTATTCCCACATTTTAAGCTGAATAGGAAAAAAAGTCTCCCAGTTAGGTCATATTCCCAGGGAATGTTTTGGAGAAAACAAAATTGAATTAATTAATGGTAACACAAAGGGCTTTGAATGGTTTAAAGATTTGTAATATTTCTGGAAATAAGTAAATACTTATAATTTTGATGCTTTGGCAGTCTACTGCTTTTATAAACCTCTGCTCTCTAACCCCCTATTACCTGGAGAATATAGTTTGAGCTCAAAAATGTTGTTTCTTCTTGCCTATTAGGCACTACAGCATTTGCCATCATATGCTTCATATAATCTAAATTTGTTTTTATGTGGAGGCTGCAAGTTTGGGAAGATAATTAGTGTGATTCCTTGAAAATGTCCTGATTAGCCTGAGAATTAGCCTGACCTGCTTAATACCCAACTTAGAGTGGAGATATTTATATGATTATCTGCATTGTGGCTTACTCGATATGATGATTGGGATTTTGCTTCTCAAGCTTGGTTGCTTCTGGGTTACCACTTACTTAATTGTGTGTGTTTGTGTGTGTACATGTGAGCTTTTAAATTTTGTTTTGTTTTCAGTCTGAGGTTTTATTCCACTGCAAAATAATCTTTCTAGTTGATAGTATGATAGTACCACAATTTAGATGCTGTTCCAAGATATTAATTTTGTTATTGGAAAGAAATATCTATTATGTTGTCTCATTTTAATAAGGATTTTTTTTTTCATTTTGTGGAGTCAAAGAATTAAGTCAGGGTTACTATCACAGAGGAGAATATTTTTGAGATTTCTGTACAACAGAAAAATTAAATTGATTTTATTCTGATGTGAGGATAAAGTATCAGAATACAGGAAGAGATTATTTCATTCTGTGATAACCACGATCCTTTCCAGAGAATGTAAGATTTTGGATAATATTTCAGAAAATGTGGATAGATTTTATAATGAATTGTATTATAGTTACTAAAACCACTGAAAGATCAGAGATTTTTTTCCATATGTAAAAAAATAATTAGCAAACATTTGACTTATTGCAAATTAAAGGAAACATAATTAAAAATTTAAATGCTATTTCTGTACAAGTACGCAAATACAAACTGAAAATTAAATTATAGTAAAGCTAAACTTATTATTATCGTTGTTATTATTTTTAAAGGAAAGGTGCAGGCAGGAGTGAAGGTGAGTGTTCAGGCAGGCAGGAAGAGAGAGGAGGAAGCATCTTTGTAGAGATGCTGTAACATCTTATGACCACGAGGGGTGTGGTTAATTAACTGAGAATGACAGAGAGGAAGGAGAAAAGCTTGGTTCATTGATAACTATGTAGATCCACTCCATATCTTCATGTGAAGTAGATAATAAATAGTCTTATTGTTGAAGTCATTCTTTTTAATATCTTGGTACTTGAGGCTGAATATACTTTGATACAAGGAAAGAAAATAATTATACAAACAAGGACTATAATCTGTAAGGTCTGCTAGGACAAGTGAAATGCAAGGTACTTTGAATGATCATATAGGACTACCTGATCTAATCTTGTATTAGTGTATATGCATGTATTGGGGAGGACATGGTTGATGAGAGATTCCTGGAGGAAATAACATTTAAATAGAAATTTGGACATTAAATTGAATTGAATTCTGTTTACTTGCATTTGGGAAAGAAAAAGTTTTCCCTCCTAACAAATTTTTTCTTCAGTAATTTACAAGTTTGTGATTTTTGCAGGCAAGTTGCCAGGGTCAAAGTGATGCAAAGATTATACCTGGACAGTCTCGCTTCTACTTGATTTATCCGTTCCTACCACCTTCAATAGGTTGTCTCAATCTTCTTCAAGGCCTGATGTTGTGAGGTGTTTAAATGCTAATTATTATTACTATTATTTTGCTTCCATTTTTCCTTTATAAAATCTCTAGCTTTCTTTGGATTATCTTCTTGATGAACTGGAGTTAAAAAAAAACAGGAAGGACTCTGAATTTATGTGTGATTTTTAAAAAATAAAAAATGTACTGAGTAATTCAGAACCACGCAAGCAATGCCAATTGTAGGAAGACCACCTGTTCCATGATAGTCCTCAGAGATTTGAAATACACTTTCTTCCTAACCCTAATTGCCTCAGGATGAGGCAATCCTGTGTATCTATTCAGAACCATTAATAACCTACTTCACCTGATTGCAGCAAGTGGTTTATTTTTCCCCTTCTTCAAAGTTGTCAAATGGTAAATGTGAGGACTTTCTGCACTGATAAACAACAAAATTGACCAAATTTAGCAGTAGGTCTCAGCAAAAGATAATTTTTTTCTTTCATCTTCCATCTAATTTGACAACTAATGGTTTTTGAAAATTTAAAGCGGACTTGATGACTTCTCTAGCCAACTTGCTTGATTTTGATTAGATCTAGCATCGTCTGCTTCTGCTTTGCTTTGGGGAATTGTTTTCTGGGTGACAGGATTCACTACAGATGGTCAAAGCTTTGTCTTATGGAGATGGTGTCCTGCTTATCTACTCCAAGTCTTTGGTTATTTCTAGCACTGTCATTTGATTTCTGTGACCTTGAGCAAATCACTTCAGCTCTCTGTTTTCAGCTATATTATAATTGTTATTATTTATGAAATGAAAATGAGGAAATCAAAGTGTTGGCAGTATGTATGTTTTGAGCAAGTAACTTTAGAAAATCATCATTTCTGCAAAAATTCTGGACGTAGACCATTCTTTGCTTTCAACCCATTTCTAGAGATTTTCCTTCAAGGGCAGAGGACTCCGACTTCCTCAGGCGCTGCATTTTATGCAGGTGATACTCATTTAGAATGACTTGATGAACAATTTTAAAGGGGAAAAACTAGTCCAGAATAATAACCTAAAGTGTGTGGAGAAAATGGTGTGCTTGTTACAATGGTGTGGGAGTGTGGGGATAAGGTTTGGGGGCTGATGAGATTCATGAGATCCAAGGACACACGTTGCCTCATGTCTTGTATGCACAGCTATGTGTCTCTTCCCTGCCTTATACTTGGAGATTTAAGACCGAGATCACTTATACCCTTTGCAAAGAGTAAGATTTACATAAATATTTAATTTACATGATATAGTAATAAAGATCTGGACTTTGTAAATAAAAAGGAAGCAACACAAACCTGGCATAGTTCAGTGGCAAAATGAAAGCAAAAACAGAGTTAGAAGACAAATTATGGAAGTATGGAAATGTGCTAGGGAAACCCACAAGATGGGGTAGTTCAGGGGCAAAGATGGTTTGTGAAGTTGCAAGATAGAATCTCTTGAGTGGTTTACAAGAGAGTTCAATGTTGGTACTTAAAATTCCACTTAAAATATACATTAAAGATAGACTATATATTGGCAATCAGATTCACAATAAGTGAAAATGTATACAGAAAAGGGGCAAAGTTATGTAATTTAGCATGACATTTCACAGGACATGTTTTCCAGGCATTTCTTATCTGTTTCTGCTTTAACACTTGCTAATTTGTGATCCTGTGTAGGTTTGAGCTACCTCTTTGCTCCTTATTTTTTCTCATAAGGAGAATAATAGTACCCTTCTCAAAGGTACAGATGAAATGAGATTATACCTTCAGTAGACATAGAAGGGACAAAACAGTAAGCACTCATTTAAGGCTAACTTGTTATTAATAATTTTGATCACTATTAGTATTACTATTATAATTGAAAATTGTTTAAAGCATGGACTTTGGAGTCAGATTGCTTGGCTTTGAATCTTGGCTCCATCACTCCTCACCTGTAAGCCTTTGGTCAAATTATTTAAGTCTCTGGCTTTCCGTTTACTTATCTATAAAAGTGGATTGATTTCCTTTAGGACTTTCTGTAAACATTAAATCAATTAATGTCTATAAAGGATGTACACTATGCCTGGTGTAAAGAATGCTGTCATTATGCTTTTTTTTAACATTGACTACACCTACTCTTACAAAATATAAGCTACATGCCTTGTTCACTATTGTGTCTCAGGGGTCTTGATCAACATCTGGCAGATAGTAGGAGCTGTTAAGTGAATGTACACAAGGTAACAGTCTAAAGTGATCTGGAGACCATTAAGGGCTACCGGCTGCCCTTAAAGACAATCTAAAGTGGGGCCATTTAAAATGTAGTCCATATGAATGACTGTATATCATTGGGTTCAATGTTGCTGACTATATGCTGTCTGTGCAAACAAGAATACTTTGAGAATAAAAAAAAAGGTCTCGTTAGTTATTATGTCCAGGTAACTAGTAGAAATTGGAATGATCTGGGTAAATGCTCATCCATCAACTAGATGCATTAGAATTATTAGGTGGGATGGATTTATACAAACCCATTCCTAGGTCTTACTCCAGCACCTCAGCAGCAGGATCTGTAGTTTAGGAAGTTTTTGGGATGAATCTGAAATCTGCCAAACATGCCAGAGTTTGAGAACCACTGGTGCTGAGGATTAGAGGATCCTCCTAGGGGCTTTGTCCTCAACCCAGGAGACTTCTCTAAAGGTGTTAAATACTTACTAACACTGTTGTATGGAAGCTGCAGTGGCGAGATTGCTGTGTGGGAGCCAAGTACTCATTAGCACGTGTACAGGAAACTCTGCCTGTTCTTGAGAGTTAATTTCTTGGCAAACAATTAGAGTTTTCATGAAGTACTTCTGCAGAGTGAGGACAAATTTGGGGTAATATAGTGCAAATTGTAGGAAGTGAGTACATTAGCACGAAAGAAATTTAATAAGTCTGGGAAAGAGATTTAGTGTGTCTGGCAAAAAGATATGAATTTTGGGAGAAAAGGTGAATTATGGTAAGATAAAGGGTAGTTGTTGATAGTTGAACCTATTCTTTTTAAAAATTAATGGTTTTGAGAGAATGTGTTACAGTTTGCAGATCAGATGAGCACCTATAAAATATGTAATGTTTTATGGATTTTTGCCACCATCTATCTTTTTGCTGGTGTCATGGGAAATATTTTATGATTATGATTATGAAGAAAGCCTTTACCACCTTCTGACTTTTTTATTTCTCACTTATATCAGGGATTCTCTTCCTTATTCATTTCATCTCCCTGTAGTGGGAGTAAACCACTAATTACCCTTTTGGGTTTTCCCCATGCCATCACTGAGTTTATCTCTTTTCTAACCTCTTCAGATTTGTTCTTCTTTTGAGCATCCCTGAGGTAGAAAGATAATATATGGAATTATATCTTCACCAACGTAAAGTTCTTACAGATAAACACGCAGCCTTGGTTTTTTTTTTTTAACAGTCTCAACAAGTGTTCATTTGAGCTCCAAAGAGATGTCATTTTATATAGACACTGATAAAATATAAAGAAATGTCATTTACATACCTTGGTTTATTATCACATCCCATAAAGTAACAAAAAATAGATGGAGCAATATTCTTGGGAGG
The DNA here is from genome assembly GCA_004363575.1 of Solenodon paradoxus. Classification (NCBI taxonomy): domain Eukaryota; kingdom Metazoa; phylum Chordata; class Mammalia; order Eulipotyphla; family Solenodontidae; genus Solenodon; species Solenodon paradoxus. The sequence goes on along the minus strand of RJWH01003335.1, from coordinate 131,569 downwards.
ACTTCATTTAAAATATGAAAAATAAGAATTCAATTTTAGGTGTATTCAACTCTGAAAGTACATCTTTTCTCCGTTACTCTCAGTTTGTATATTTTATTTCTCACTATATAAACCTAACCATAGGATATGACAACTTTTCCAAGTCATAGATATTTTCAGTGCCTGGAATGAGAATGCTGATTATGGAATGTACAGAAAAGTTCTTACAATTATTTATATGTTAAGCTTGCCATAATAATTAAACTCACACACATCGTTAAAATTGGGTGTATGTGACTTTAAAAGTTTTTGGCTTGGGGCCCACCTTTCACCAGTAGGCTGACTACTTTGGATAGCAATTGGCAACTTTTTTCCCAGGTTTTCCAGTTGATGCAGTTTCAAACAGCAGGAGGGTGACCTCTCTGTATTCAGAACACCTAACAACCTCTGTTCAAAACAGATTCCTGCCTTCTAAAGCTTGCCTAGAAAGATTGTTTCTTTGAAATCTCCTCTAGAGACAGGGAGCTATCTTAATTGCTTCTTACATTAGCTAAGTATTTAAAATATTACACATTAGACTATCTAGCCATGTTTCAGGAGCTCTTCCTCCCAAATACATAAGCCTTGACATGCTGAGACAATCTATTTTTATTTTATCATGACACGTATCAATCATAAACTAAGTAGGAAATAAACTACAATTTCTCAATTGAACATTAACCTCCTAATGCTGGATATGCTTGCTCTGGGAATGAATACCTTCAATCTAATCAAACTATAGTTTCCAGAGCCAAGCTGTTGTGGAGATGTTAGTTCTATTTGAGAGAAGTTGCTTTTATTTTGTAACATGAATCTCTTATCCTCTCGTCACACCACCTTTGAATTGACTACAGTCAAATCTGATTGTCCTTAGGTTTTAGTTTTGGACCTGTGGTCTGGAAGTGTCAGAAGTCTAACTTCTGCCATGATTCAAAGTGCAAAGCTGAGTTTGCTGTAGTCTGTTAGCTGTTATCTTTTGGAAGCTGTAGTCGAAAAATACACATTTAGTAAAATCAGACTAAGCACCATCTTTGCTGTTTTGGTAATCTTTGTGGCTATAACTGAAAACACTTCTTTGCATACGTTTTCATCTTAGAGACCATCTGGAGTTTAATTTTTACTATGCCATTACAATTATATATAGACCAATGTTTTCATTCTTGGTATAAGTTTCCATGAGCTTTTCAACAAGAATAGGGTGTTATGATTTAGGATGTGATTGACTTCCCAGTTAGATAATTACAAATCCCCTTGTACAAAATTTCTTTCTTATTTCTAATCATGATTTCTCTTTGTAATCTACTTTCCTTTCTAACAGTGGGTAGAAAGTACTTGAAATTTAAACCATAAAACTTTTAAGACTATGTAAAAATACCAGATATTATAACTATTATTTTTACAGTTAAACATATATGAGTATTATATTTGCTTGATGTATATGTTGATGATTTTATTATTCAAATGGTAAATATACACTGTTCAACTCCTAAAATATTTTCCATTTTTTATGACTTGCCTAGGAAAATCCAAAATTATATAAATATGTATATATATATATATATACATATATATATAGTTAGCTATTTCTACTCTGAAGGGAGTATACTAAAATTGAATAATGAAGAGAATAGGAATTTAAGGTTCACTTCACACAAATTCTACATTCTCTAAGTTTTACATTTAAAATAATGATATTTCTCCATAAATCATGGAATTTTTGTTTTCTGTTTCTAAATATATTTTGACTCATTTTTCTTAGAATTCGAAAACACATTGTCTTTATAGTAACTTATTTTTCTGGTAATGCGTGCACAGTTTCTATATTTACACTGATTTGCTCTGGTCAATTAAAAAAATTCAGAGTTATACATTATAGTCATGTAATTATTTAAGGTTTTCTAAACTAGTATAGAAGCAATTTCAAAAATAATGGAATATATATTGTTTATTCTTGGAAGAGTGCTAGAAATAATGATAGCCTCAGAAAACAGTATTAGCGTATTAGAAATTCAATAAAATGGAAATGAAATTAGAAATTAGAAAATGTATAATGCAAAACCAACAACTACAAAGACATAGGAAATAACGAATAATTTAGGCAAAGGGCATTAGCTATAATATTGATGGTGGCAAAGCCACTGTAACACAACCATGACTTTTGGCTCTTTGCCGGATAAAAGTTAGGAGCAAATGAAATATTGGAAATGCATGTAATTGAAAGAAATAGACATTCTTTCATGAAAACTGGAAAAATGAACACAGGGCCACAGGCATCAACTAAAAAGAGATAATGAGTCCTACATGGGAATGGAATGCAAATATAACGAATTTTAAAGAGATGATGATTTTTATTTTTTCTATCAGGTTTTTCAAAGAGGGAAGGTGTATAACAGAGAGAGGCTTTGTATTGTAATATGGTCTAATCAGATTGTATTGAAATCAATTTTCAAATTAGCTAGTTTCTATTCAGGTTATTACTAAATATGTGCATTTGAACTGGAAAAGAAAGTTGAAATCCATTTCCTAAACGTGTTGATAACTTAACAATAATATTTTTTCAACCAAAAAGTAGCTTAGAAGAAATTCAGAGGAGAGAAAGACATATATATCTAACCTGAGTGAACCACAAAGCATTATTACTCAGTTTTATAATTTATGATAGAAAACTAGATTTTGATTGACTTAGGTGAATAGGGAGGGGGTTTGCTAGGCTGATGTGAACCCCATCAAGTGGAGAGAAGGGCTAAGAAAAACAAACAAAAAAAAACTCCATCAAAACACAAAGGGCCCGGTGAAGAGAAAGCTGAAAGAAAGAAAGAAAAAAAAAGGTGAAGACAGGAAAAGAAAATGCTCAAAAAAAATTAAGCCCGAATAATAGCTCTATTTCACACTTGCACAGATTATTTACTTAATTGGAGTAGCATACTGATCCTATTCTCTCTCTGTCTTTTGGCACAAACAGATCAGTGCTCTGATACTGGATGGGGGATAAACTGAAAGAATGAATTTGGTAACTTAATCTACAAGAGCAGGAAGCACCAAGTCTTGACATTGGTCTCCTTCACCGTTCCCCATCAGTGTGAGAGAAATAGGCAAGTTGGGCGATGTTATCTCTGTCTATGTATCTGTACAGTGGCCAGTGTCTTGTTTGGATTCAACTGTAGTTAGCTATTTGAATGTGCAAACTCCTTATTAAGGTTCTTAAACTCGTAATTAAAAATGGATTGTCTAGAGAACACTCTAATGCCTCAGCATAAAAACTCAACTCCATTTACTAAATATGAAATCAAACATTGCAATTAATTACAGGCAGTGCAAGGGCGACCCTTTCTCTGACGACATTACCCATTCTCGCATGGGGAGTGGGTAAATGTTTTTTGATGATGTCTAAGTTGTTGCCTTCTGCTCTCTCCATCAGCTGTTTTCATGTGCCTTCTGTTCTTTTTGCTTTCACTTGCCTTTCTGTGGTTTTAGAGGCTGGGTTTTGTAGCCTTGTCCTCCTTTATTAATATTCAGAGACAGGCTTTGTTGCTCACAGTGCAAAGCTTTACAAGGGTGCTGTCCTCTTCCTTTCTTTGTTGATGGGGGTGCCCTCGTAGAAGGTCTTACGTACTTGTCTCTCTGGGTATTTCACCTCTCTGCTGCTACTTGTCCCTGCTGCCTCAGCTTCTACGCTTGCCCCCCACCCCTCACCTTGGGTTTCACACCAAGTTGGGTGAGTCTTTCAGTGTTCATCTCTTCTTAGTGATCCATGGCATGTGCCTGATCTTCACTTACAGTATCACCCTATGGTTAAGAATAGGGGTTCTTCTATCATGGGGAGGGTCTCCAAGCTCCAGGATCAATTCCTTTAAAAATAGGTCATTGACTCCTAGGCCATCTAGATGTCTAAGAATCTAATGCCCCTCTCTGATCCACTGGCTGTCTCTTTCTGTCTTTTCCCTTTTATTTTATGACAAGGTCTACCTACCTCCTTTCCCTAGGGGGAACTGGAAAAGTCTAGTTTCCTGCAGAGCCACTTCATGTTGGTTTCTCTGACTCAAAAAACCTCAGAAGTACTCTTTCATGGTACTGATGCCTACTGACTGTGTAACCTAGGGTAAAGCACTTAACTTCTCTGTGCCTTTGTGACCTCCTCCTGTAATATTTGGGTAATGAGACCACTTACTCCAACAAAGTTGAAATGAGTTGTTTAAGGATGAGGTCTTATGCAGATAACACAATATTTGTCACATAGGAAATGGCAAGGTGTTTGTTAGTTTTATTACTATCCTCTCAAGAGCTGATTTATAAGTCCAAAGGGACCATATCTGCTTATGGGTTGTAGGACTGGAGGAAGACATTTTAATCACTTCATCATCACAACATGTATATTAAATCCAGAAATAATAAACTTAATTTAGTTTCATAGTGACATATTTTTGATGATGTCTTTAGGCTCTGAAATTGTGTTTTGCTCTGAAATAATGATTTAAATGGCATAACTTGAATTTATACTTCATCCAGAACTTTTGACTTAAGTGGTAAATATTTCACCAAATGACCTGCATAAGATTTAGGAATCTTAATAATTATTTCTAGTTTTAGCAGTATCTCTTCCAAAGGAGATACTGTTCACAATAGATTTTTATTCCTATGATGAGCATGTGAAATTTTCCCTTCAAATTATATTATCATAGTATACAAGTTGAGAAGAAAGTGTTGAGAGGAATTAAGATTTTTGGTACTATATGAATTAGATGTCTTTTGAAAATTGGAAATATTTTGAAGGGGATGATAGAGGAGTTTTGAGCTTTGCCTAAAGCATGTATTTTGAAATTTTATGAAATGTTGAGCTTATTTTTGTCTACCTACCCCAATTATGAGTGCTGGAGAGGGTGGAAGAAAAAGTGGAAGTTGCATATCTTTTGCCTTTTGTAAACACAGGCTTTTGGAGAACAATTCTTATTTTTATTGTCAGAACATGAAATTGTGAGAGTACCCTGTTGTCATACTTTACGGAGTGTATGCATTTATCTGTTTTTTTTTTTTTTTTTTTTTTTAAAGACGGCGTTCTCACAAGCATCTGGAATATGTTAAGTAAAGTCTGTTTTGTTGGTTATAATTGACATGCAACATGTTTAGCTATAAATTATAGTTATCAATTTGTGTTACATAATGCTTTATAGTTTTGTATAATCGCTTAGATTTTTTGAAAGTTCAAAAATATTTTAAATGATAAAGGAATACTCGATAAATACTTAATCTAATTTTTGAAAGGAACACAATTGAAATTTGAATGTTTGTTGATCTTTTTATAAACTATTTAGAAAGAAATAATAAATTAAAGGAATTTTTTGAGGCCTCACAGCATCAAAAACAATTTTCTAACATGCAGTTAAGCCTATGTGCCTCCAATGAGAAATCAGAGATTATTTCTACATTGTAGTGTCAGTATTTTTTCAGATGTTAGGACATTTTTTAAGTAATTTCCTCCCTCCCATCTTTCCTTCTTTGATTTTGCCCTTTTTTAAATGATAGAAATAATCTCTAAGAATTTTAAAAGTAAAGCACAAATTTAGTTTTTAAAATTTTGAAGTATAGGTCTGTACACCATGCAATCTCTTGGAAAAGAGATGTTAGATGACTAATAATGTAACCATGAAACTTTTTATGATTTTTGTTATGGAAAAAAAGCTGCTCATAAAATATAAATCTATACATCTTTAAAGCTGTCTCTCAAATAAATCTCTCTCTATAAGGATAAATCACTGTTGTATAAAATTTACAGAAATAAAATTTTCAGCTTTAGGGGACATGATTTCATTTTGATAATAAAGAGCTATGACTTTTAAAAACTATATCTAAATACAAATATCATGGGCTATAAAGATAATTTTACACAACACATTTTAAAATTAAACCTGTGCTAGACTTTCTTAGTAATTAAGCAATTTCTACAATATGAGACCAATAAAGTAATTTTGTTTTGAAATAGCAAATGAACTAAAAGACTAATTACTGAGTAGTTATCTTATATTTTATGATTACTACCTAAATAATGTAGATACAGTTTTCTAATGGATTGTAGTTTTATTTTCACTTGATAAAATGAAAATGGATAGAGGTAATCTGAAAGCATCTATTGAATACAGCAAGAGATTTGCCTTTCTGGGCTACTAAGAGACACTGTTTCCTTGACAGTTCTTATGTTCATTATAGGAAAAGTCCAGGTATGTAATCACATTTAATTTGAACTGTGGAAAAGAATAAATCATTACTTTGCCTAAAACCACAGAGGATTGATGGCCTTTATACCATACCTATGGTTTACATAATTTGAGATTAGGAATAATTGATATTGGAAAAGGGAAATTAAAAGAGAAAACAGTGTACATATCTTTCAGTCAAAGGCAAAGGTCTAATTATAATTGAAAGCAAAGAAGCAAAGATTCAGTAAATAAGAAAGCACATTTCCATCATTTAAATAATTCCTAAAATATATTGAGTACTAAGTAGTTAAAAATAGCTCATTTACTTCTAAATCCGCTACATTTATTTGAAAGGACAACGACCATATGATTACTATTGTTAGTACAAAGGAAAGGTATACTGGCCAATATGAAATCAATTTTACACTATAAATTTGGATATTTATAATATTAAGAGATTCATATTTAAACTCACATGTTTCTTGTACGTGACAAAGCAAAATTAATTTCTCCTTTCTTGGTTGTAAACATGTGCTCCGAATTGAGCAAGATCACTGTTACCATGATCAGGTATAGAAATGGTTTGCTATTAAACTGTGCTTCTGCTTGCACACTGCAATGTGTGCCACTGGACCACATCAAAGGATGGCTAGCTGTCATTAGAAGACATCAAAGGGCAACCTCCCTGAAGGCTTTAAGTTTTATGGCAGGTGCCTCATAGAGATGTCAGGTCATCCTGTGATACCAAGAGAAGACTCCATCTAAACTCAATTGTCTTTGCTGCCTTTTATCTATGGGAAGGTAGGCTTCCTGGGTTAGAAAGAATTTTGCAGTGATTTGAATACTGGACATCAAGCCTCTCTAATTTCAGCTGCTCTCAGCATGGTGGCTATAGTCATGGTCTCTCCTGATGGACACACATCTGGGGAACAGAAAAATGACTCCTGTGATAATGTCATTGAGTGCCTATGAGGCATGGAGGCATAAGTCTCTTTTTTTGGCCTCTCTCAGGACACAAACACATGGGTATTTTTAGTATAGTTAGGCAATTCATATAACTTTGGAGAGGAACCATTTCCAAATTCTAAAGCAGAACTCTCATTTGCTTAGCATGGGGTTGAGACATTTCCTACAGAAGAACAGAATAGTGGGTTTTCTCTTTAAACAAGGCAGCACAATAAATCCAGTTTCTTTTTTCTGGTTGAGCCTACTCATATAATTATTCCCTTAATGAGATATTATAAAAACATATATGGAGAATGATATCTTTACAATCAAATTAGGCAGCAGCAATGGCTAATTTTTAGTTATTAGAGAAATGTACATATTGTATGCTAAAGTAAATACTTGTGACCTTAGATTACTTAGATATTTTTACAATTTCTTTTCCAGGCACATCTGCACCATCTCAAGGTACATTAATTTAATTTTGCTAAACAAATATATCCTTTAAATTGCTGTGAACCTAAAACATATCTTGGCTGGTTGTTTCTACTTTATTAGTACTAAACAGTTTTCACAAGAGCTAAACAAATTGTCATGACTACTGAAGTTTTATTTATTTATTAAGTATCAAGAATTAATATATTAAAGAATACAGTTAAAGCCATTTTGTATTGCTTTGATCATTCACTTACATGTCATTAAGTAGTCTAAGCATTTTATTTTGAAGGAGTTCTGTTTACAAATTAAACCAAAGAACATGATTCACACTGGAGATCAGCATATATATTGTATTTTATTTTAGATGCACATGACACAACCTTAATATTAGAGCAAGATGATTAAAAGAACATTACCTGAGCCATGAGAGTCACTGAATGAGCTATGCTAAATTGGTTGTTTTCTGTTTTGTGATTAATTGTGCTTCTAAACCATATTTTAGTGTGCTTTGTTTTTCTGTCCCCAGTCATCCCATATTATTAAAGAGAAATTCTGCATATCTCTCCTGGAGTCCAATTAAGGATTTGCATCATGACTAGATTTTTCACTTTAATTACTGTATATAAAGTAGGTTTTGACTTATTTCCATATTTATCAAACTATGTAGAAGAAGCAAAATTCATCAAATAAACAGATATCTGTGGCTATAATTGCAGCCTGCATTGAGCATGTAGGAAGAAAATATGAGGGTCCAAATTTCATTATGTAGAACATAATAAACATCTGAATAATTAAACTGTGTATAAATCATAGGCTTGGCAGTAGTAAGAATAGGAAAGATACCGTCATTTGATCCCAAAAATATTTTAAATATAATTCTAAAAATAAATCTTGAACACTAGACAATGAGTTGAAAAAGCTTACATCTCTTATTAGGTGAAAAATATAGCATTAGATAAATATATATTCAAAATTTTAAATTAATTATAATATATGATGAGCTTTCTGTATGCATAGATTTCTAAAAGTCCTCCTTTTTGGTTATCAAGTAGGAGAATAAAACCAAAACATGTTAAATATAGGCAAATTATTTTGATTATTTTTCTTTGTACTTACACTGCAAGTAATTAACATTGGAGAAGTGACCCATCAATATCTAGGAGGAAAATATACGACAGGCTTCTAAAGTATGTATAATTTAAAGCTCCAAATAATCATTCTACTTATGAATGTTTACACATCTTTCTTTTGTATGCTTTATCGTGTATTAAAGAATGTGTAGCTAAATAAATATGGGGAATATTATTGTCATCTTATTAAAATCTAATGATGGGAAATATATTAATATTATAACCAAGATAGTAAGAACTTATCAGAAGTGGAAAATCTAGGATGTTTCATTTTAAACATGCTTTTTTAACTTTTAAGACTTTCAGAAAAAACACTGCAAATTATTTTACCTTAATTACAAAAACTTAAACTGTCTTTAGTGTCACAAATCAGTTGGGTTTATTAATGTCAAAACTTTCAAAAAGACATTTTAAATTTGAATTTTTTACCATAGTTAAGCTCCTGACAAGGAAAGTTTAATTCTAGTTATTGTAAGGTTTCTAAGGGCTTTGAATTAATTTATCCTGTAAGCCCTGCTGTGAATGTAGCTGGTTACTTTTGAATTAGATATTAAGGACAGATAAAGTGATGAACCTGCTTGGCTTCTACTATGTGAAGATTCATCATATTTTGATTTCCCACAAACTCCCAGAAGTGAGGATGTTTAGAAAACAGGATCAACTTTAATTTCGTCTAAAAACATTCATTTCTTTCTCGCAATTGACTTAGAAATTTTATTTTCGTCATTACATATGTGACAAATTGTAAAAATGTGATCCTTTAAAGGTAAATAAAGGGAATTATATTGAGGTTAATATGTGATAATCCATCTAAAAATTCAATGTGAGGTACATGGGACAACCAACATACATATGGGTTATAAAATTGCAGTGTGTGCCCTTTTATTTATTTATTTTTTTGGGGGGGAGGTGAGGAGATAGGTTTGAGCTTACTCCCATAATGTGTTACTATGCATCTTTTTGTACTAAGAAGTCTGATCACTGTATGAATATTTTTCTTGGTCCATTTTAATATTTCAGCTTCTGTATAGACCTGGTCATTTTCTTTGAACACTTATTTGTAGGGAGCTGTTGAATAATAAAAGAAGTCACAACAAATTGTATGTGAACACAATCAAAGTGATTAACAAAAGCAAATAGAATAATCAGCAACTGGATATTTGAAAGCTTATCATCAGAAACAACTAGTTGTTTGACTTTAATGATACATTTATAAAATCTAGGGCTATGGATTAAGTCATTTTAATGGTCATATAATAAAAAGGTATCACAGTATGAAGCAAGGAGAAAAAACTTACAAAATATTTGTCTACTATGGGTGGAGATATTACTGAAATATTAGATTTCAATAGTTCAGGTTACAGTTTGATGTTCTGAAAAGAGAACTTCCCTGCAGTATTCCAGATCTTCACCTTATACGTAGAGACAGTTTTCAATAAAATTAGTTTTCTAGAGTAAAGAAAAACTGTAATTGACATCCCTAGTTCATGGATAATAATAAAATGACATCTCATTTCCTACAACTGGTTTTGACTGCACTGGTAGTGTTAACTGAATAATTTAGGAAATAAGCATTTTTTGAAGAAAAATGGTTTTAGTTTTAATTTATAAAATAGATTTGCTTTATCATGAATATGGATTATTTTTCCTTCTCAAAAAAGAAAATGTGAACCATTTTATTTGTAGATTTCTTCTTAAGGGAAGCAGCTGCCAGCATATAGAACTCTTCTCAACTCAAACAAGATGTATTTTATTTTGTTTCTTTTGCTCTTTTTTCCTAATCAAACCTAAGGCTCCCACTGTAGAAAATAAAATTGTTGTTTAGGAAAGAAATTGCTGGCCCTCACCCCAGATGTGCTGATTTAGAATCTGAGGAGGAAGCCTGTGAATTTCCATTGCAAACAATTATCCTAGGCAGTACATAGCTGGCAAATGTTTCAAAACTTATTTCATGAAAGAATATATATATGTATGTGTAATAATGTTGCTTCAATTAAAATGTTTATTTATATATATGTTTGTATGTGCACACACAGATATACACACATTGTTTATTATGCATTTAATGATGTGAATATAAAAATAATAAAATGTGCAGTATCCTTTATTGTAAATCCCATATAATCAATTGAATCAAAATAATGATTTCTTTAATTTTTGCTGACCTGTCTTATCAAACTATGGCTGAAACTGATGAAAAATTTAGCTCTAATATAAATGTTGATTGGTTATCTTTTTATGGTATGGTGAAAATAAACCAATGAAGAATATATTGGAACTCATTTTAGTAAACAATGTTAGTAAGTTCTCTGCTGAATAGGATAAAAGATTTTAAATATTACAAGACTGTTTCTTCAGTTTTATGTGTTATTCACAATGTAATGGCATAGACACATTTCTTTTCAATCTGCATTAGAATAGACAATACAATCAATAAAGTAATAAGGCATTCTTTGAGGCATTTTTCAAGTTTTATGTTCTAAACACTCTCACCTTGGCTAATTTCAGGCTACCAATGAATGTCATGCACTTAAAGTGGACTTGGGAAGGGATGTCCAGTAGTACACAATTATACAGTATTTCCACTATAGTGACATGATAGACGTAAATGACCTGAAGAGCATTATGACATTAAAATCTGGCAGACAACTAGGAAGTAAAGAGTTTTAAGTGTTCATTACCTTTATTTGTAAAATAATTTATTTATATGCATTTAATATATTTAAGATAGTCGGTATTTAAAAATATAACTGAATTATCTCTGAGTTTAACAACTGACACACAGATTTTTTTTAAAGTTTAAAAAAATAAAAATTTAAACATGATAATCATAAATATTAGAAATTTCTCAAGACAATGTCTATATCTATGTTATCTATTTACCTGTCAGTATCTATCTATCTATCTACCTATCTATCTAGATTACTTTTATAATGGGTTGAACACAGTTTACTATAAATAGGCACGTGGTATTAAAACTATAAAGAGTAAAATGTTTAGTTAGTGCCCTCAAGAAACTTCGTACTAATAGTTGGGGGAAATACAGAGACATAAGAAATGATTTGTTTTTTAAACTCAGATCCTCATAATATATATTCATGATAATGTTAAGATATATTTGTTACTGGAGAATAAAGACTTAAAGTATAGGGGTAGACTGGTAGCTCTATGATGACTATAAATAGCATGGAATTTGGGTGCCCTGGTGGCCTTGCTGATAAAGTCCACATACATCACAAGGACATAAGTTTGACATCCTGGTAGGAGGATGCGGGGAACAACTAGATGAACAACAAAATAAAATAAAGCGCTTCCTCATCTTTCTCCCTGCTTGCCTGCATACTCGTCTTCATTTCTGCCTGTACCTTTCCTTAAAAAAAGGAAAACAATAGTATGGAAGTTTTTTTGCGAGAACTGAAAGTTAACTGGGAACCTGAAAAATGGGTTGTTAAAAAGAGACATTGATCTCATCTTACGGAAGAAGAAAGAGCATAGCAAGCAACAAAATTAACTGACTAAACACAAAAATCCAAAGGTTTTACCAATTCTTTACTTTTCAGCGGTATATTTCAACCTATACATATATAGTCAGAAGGTGTTAGAATTTTGAGTGTTCACAGGATCCTTAATTCTAGCCTCTTTGGGATGCATCCCTCACACATCCTCCATGAGATCTATTTCTTCAAACTCCTCTTCTTGGTTCATGATCTTTACTCTTTCTTCATGTTGTTCCACTTCCTCCAGTGAAAGCTGGTCCATTTGTGCTCCTTTCAGTTACATGAGGCAACAAACACTAAGTCCTGTAGGGTCAGTGAAGTCTTCGCTGGTTTTTGCATCAATCTGTTTAATAACGCACTTTTTTAAAAAAAAATTGTGTAGTGTAGTCAAAGTTCAGAAGTAATGTGAGAGGAAAATTATACTTCCTTAAGTGAGTGCACACTTTTATACAGAGAGATAGAGACCTTCTCACAGAACGTAATAAGTCACCCAAGATACAGTAGAGAGGAAAAGTGGGACTCAACTCCTAAGGACAGAAGTTTAAAGGTCATGGTTGTTCAGTACTTCATGGAGTGTTATTACACAGAATATGTGCCTGTGTGTGTGTGTGTGTGTGTGTATGTGTGTGTGTGGTGGGTAGTCCTTTTAAGGTCACATAGTTTCAGAAAGATGAGTCTTTTCTTATCTGGCCAGAGGGGAGAAAATACTGTCTTTCCACTCAACCTTCAGTTTATTAAAAAAAATCATTGTATTATTCACTCTTTAAGTAGTATCATATGATTATATATGATAATATGTAACTCTCCCTCTACTCAAAGTTAATAGTTGTCTTACATTTTTGTTTTATTAATTGCTTTGTACCTCTAGTCAAGTTTTCCTATGCTTTACAAAAGTTGTATAAAATGCTTCCCACTAAGTAACTTTCTTTTGTGTTTGTATTTACTGTTTTTTTGTGGTTCCTCATTTTTATTTTCTTCGGTCTCAGTCTTAACTCATAGCTCCATTTTGATAGAAAATGAATTAGTCCTTAGTTTGATGGTATATAGGATTCTAGATGGATATCTTGTGATGTACATATTCAAAACCGATCGTGACTTTTACTTTTTAAAACTTTCTAGGGTCTTAATATTATTAATAATATTATAAAATTTCACAATGTGAAGCTTAGTACTTTTAAATTTGTTTTTTATATAGTGTAGTGAAAGCATAGAGATCCAACATGTCCAAAATGAAACTCATTATTTTCTTCCCTGCTCATTTCGTTTGAGTTTTCTCATTCTCAGTGAATGGTACTACCATTAATTAATTATATGTATGAAAAACATTACTCCCATATATAATTTGTCATTTATTCTTATCAAGGTTACCTCTGATATATTTTTTCCGGTACATTCATTTTTTTCAACTTATCTCTAGCAAGACATTTTTCCTTCTTACATCCCAGATTTCCTAACTTGTCTTTTTATAGTCACTCTTGTACTCTTTCAATCTACTCTTTTCACTACAACTAAATAAATCCATTTGAAATGCATATCTGGTGTCAAATTTCTATTCAAAATTACTCTCCAGTGGATTTCCATTTATCTAATGATGAAGACCAAGTCCTTGGGAAAGACCTGTAAGACCATTTGTGATCTAACTTTGGCCTCCATCTCTAGTTTTATTTGGCAACAGAGTTTTGTGCCATATTACCGTTGTTTCAGTTCCTTTAGCATCTTCAATGTAGCCAGAGGGACTTTGCACATGTTCTTTTATAGAGAACACTCTTTAATTTTCTCTTCTCACCTCTCACACCTAATTTTTAAATCTTAATTCTACTTTCACTTATTCAGAACACCTTACCTAAACATATATGATAATTTTCATAGAAAACTATTTTTTTCATATACCATAGTTGTAATATATTTTATGATTTGTAGTGTTTCATAATTAATATCTGGCTTCTTTATTGTGCAACATGGTCCATGAAAATAGGGATCTTTTCTATTTTTATGTATTATTGTATCCCTTGAATTTAACATATGCATGATAAATAGTAGGTTATAAGTAAATATTTGTTGAATAAATGAATGCTTTTTCCCCTTTCCCTCCCTTCTCTTCTCTTGCCTTCTTTGCCATTCCTTCTTTTCTTTCTCTATCATTCTTGCTCTATTTGGGGGAAGTGGCCATGAGTAACAACCTGGTTTTATTTGGATTAATCGAGAAAAGAATTCAGACAAGATCAATTAAGTAACTATTTTAAAACATTTTGAGTGTTTAGTGAATAAAATGGTTATAATTACAGTGGGCTTTATAGTAGCAATATTTGATTTAGAGATATATTTATTCAGATGTTTACAGTTGAAAATATATCATAGGTATATTTTTTAATAAAAAAGAAAACATGGATATCATGAAATTTAGCTTAGCAGCATTTAAAAAGTGTTCAAGATATTCCAGTTATTTTGCTTGAAGACAGTAAACACACTCATAAAAAATGATTCATTCATTTGGTGACATCAGTTTTCTATTTTATGATTTTTTTCTTTATTTTAGAAAGCCATCTATGTGACTCATGTTTTAATATATAATTTGCTTATTGATGTGTATGCCTTACCTTTCTACTTGAGAACTAAAAATAACATAATGTAGTACGGCTGGAAATGATGACAATAGTATTATTTTATGTGATTTCTTGAGTGACCAACCTTACAGTCAAAGGGGGCAAATCTTTTGTACCTCCATTTACATTTTTCTGACTATTTTATTCTTTTATCTTTAAAAACTGGACTCAGCTTCTATTTGATGATAGCTTTCTGACTAAAATGAGGTATTATGTTATGTTCCCAAAAGATAGATTTGTGAGTTTTAGATAAATGCCAAATATTTTTAGCTATCTCAAAATATATAATATAGCAGGGTGAGTGACAGCTGCATAAGGATGTATGTATTCAAGAATCCTCTTGCTGGTTTTTGGCGGAGACTATTGTAGTTCTATGCTCTTTGTTTACCATGTGCAAAAGACTGGATCAACTTTCAATCACTTTATTATGGTTTAATGGGGGAATCATTAGTAGATGAGTTTAACAGACCCAAATGCTAGACACTTAGTGGTTTATTTTTCAAGATTAAAATAATGTCTGTTTCTAACCTTCCATAGTTTAAGGCAAATTTGCATACAGCTGTATCCAGTTAAGTGCCTTTCAGACTTCTTGTTACATTAAGAATGTACAAGCATTAAGAGTGCTTGTAATACAATTGACTTTAGGCTGAATTTTACATTAATGGCCCCCTTTGTTATTTAGCTGGCATTAAAGGCTTAAGTACAAGGAAATCCATGTATAAAGCATATCATTTTTATTTTAATTTAAACTCTCAAGAAATTTAGTGACTGAAACATCCGTTATGCCATTTGGAATAATTTTTTCCCTAAAGCTCTTTGTAGCAAGAGACAAATGTTAGCAGAAGCCTGAAATACAGTTACCTCAGGATTGCTGGGCAAATTGATAAAGACGATGGTGATACAGATTGGACTCACAATGGCCAGGGGACAGAAAGATGACATGGTTTGGGCTTCTCTTACGATGCTGCTAGGAAAAGGGCCATTAACATTGGCAAATAGCAAAAATGGCTGTGAGTAGGATGCTAACACATGCAGTGAAGGAGACCTTACAGTCACCGCCACCACAGGAAGTGCTTTCAACCATTCTCTAAGGGAGATCCTTCGGATGACATTTCTTCAACAAATGCCTAGAAATTATGATATTTATGTGACATCTACTTGTTTATTAATATCCTTAATAGGAACTATTCAATGTATAATAAGATCTCTATGTCTCTAGAAATGTTGGGAGATCCTAGATAAGTGTATTTTATGGTTAACTTTAGCATTTCAACTCTATAAAATATATTAGTCTTTATTTGAATCTATTCACCAGAATTAGGTTATTACTATGCACAAGGCACTAGACCAGGAGCTTTCCTTTTTTATTATGTGAGAAATGCACTGAATATAATTGTACGTTTCTTTGATGACCTGGGATCTTATAGTGCCTCCTGTAGTCTCCATTCTGAATATATATTCACATTGAAAATTAGTTCAGAAATGGATGTAAAAGGTGAAGGAGACTGTATTAAACTCTGTTATTACTTCTGGAAACATTTTTGTGTTTGAACCATTATTACCTTTTATTTGCTTTTTTTTCTTAGAAATAAAGTGTGAAGAGAAATTTGATTGAGAGAACTAGATAGCTGATTTTCAAATAACTGAATGCCTATTACAAACTCATCCTCTCTTTATGGCTCTATAGCCATAAAAAGAGTATTTCTTGAAACTAATCTATATGAAATAATTTTAGAAGTGGCTTTTCAGTGTCTAATTAATGAAAGATGAAAAAGACAGATGGGAAGAGATAAAGTTTGGGATTATATCTACTGACAGGGACTGGCATACTGTGGAATTATAAATCCATTAGAAAGCAAAATGAGTATTTGGAGAGTATGGCCAAAGAAAACATCTGGTAGAACAATAAACATTGCAAGGACTTCCCAGCAAATGTGTGGAAAAATATCAATTTGGGAAGCTGGCCATGCTCAGATACCCCTGTGTTAAAAACTTGGGAGGATGACAGTTATTTGGGAAAATATTCCAGAAGGACTGGATATCAAGCTGTAACTTCAAAAAGCAAGGCAATGATTCACTGCTCATACTTAGACAGAAAATCAGGGCTTGATCAGAAGAGCATAGCAGAAGTCAAATCTAGGCTTGGAATAATTACAAAATTGCCAGGGCTCATCCCAACATATATATGTGTGAACTTGGCTGGTAGAGAGCGGCACATGGGAGCGATCATGTCTTGTCTCCCTGGTAAAGTGGTGGTTATTCTCATGTGGAAATGCAGATCAAGTATGGGCAAACATAGCAGTTTTTAAAGAGCTGTAATAAACTTAATACCATGGTTTTTATATATTGTAATGAATGTATATTAAAACAAATGATAATGTAGGTAAAACATTGACAGAACAGATCAACAAGTCTTCTATCTTTGTGCTCTATTAGTGTGACATGTGAGGCCCTTTCTTTGCCTCATCTGCCATTATATTATTCCTTCATCACTCCACACTAGTTTTACTGACTTTTTTTTTAAAGTTCTTCAAATGATTCTACTTCAGAGATGCTCTTCAATTATTCTTTTTGCTTGGTATTTCATTAATTTCTGAGATGTCAGCAAATATGTCACCTTTCAGTAAGATTGTACCTGAAAACTGTCCCTTTCACCAATTTTCCAAGATTTACTAAGAATTCCTCTTTTAAGACTTTGAATTTTTTTGTTTATTCTATCTAATCAGTTAATATATGTGATTACTTTTTTTTGAGGAGGATAGATGAGAGTCCTTTTCTTTAATGCCTGCTTCTTCACTGAAATATAAGTTATAACATAAATGTTTCTTTAGAATGTAACACAGTTTCTATATAGGAATTGATAATGTTTACCAAATGAATCAATCAACTACTCTGTCACAGTAGAACTACATGCATTCTGTGGGGAAGGGTATATGAGATCTCTCCGTGGTCCTGAAAACTATTTATGAAAAGACTTGGCCACTTCATTGAAACAAGTAGGAAAATGTATAACACTAACAGCAGCTAATAATAAAACAGAGGAAATGGTGAGGGAAAAGAGAGAACAAATAAAATGAACTAGTATGTATTGAGGCCCTTTTGTAACTGGGCAGTAAACTGGGACTCAAACCTAGTGATCTATAAAAACGGAAGAATCAATGATTTTTGGCTAATTTATAATCTAGTTACAGATAATTTAAACTGGGAGAGACACAATGGACTGAACTGACTCTCTTTCACTTAGGGAGAAAGACTTGTGAATGACTTGATAAGCTTACAGACCCCTGTTGACTCTACATTTTCTGTAATCAACAAAGGCTGCAAATACCTCAGCTCCCCCCATTTCGCTCCCCTTCACCTGTACTTTGTCAATGCAATCTCGGTGCCCCTCTCAGTGGAGGAATTTGAGATAGTGCAAGGCTTCCATTTTTTAATTGATACTTCTAGATAATAAACCTACTTTCCTTTCATCAATCTCCCTCCTTTTGAGTATTGGCCTTTTGGGGGCAGCAGGCAAGGACTTGGGTCCAGTAACATTTCTATATGTGGGTTTCTCTGCTTTATATATATAATCACATTTAATCCCCATAGCAACTCAGTAGCATAGATAATATATTTTTACCCTTATTTTGTGATGAGGAAACCAAGACTTAGAAAGATTGAATCATTTTCTGAATTCCCAGTTCTCCGAAGTGAATAACATGTTAACAATGGTTTATTGGACTCCAAAATGCACTTAGTGAACACAAAATGCTGGGTCCAGAGTGGTTGCTAGAACATAAATGTTTCTTGTTTAAATGGAGGACTTGTTTTCTTAACTCATATAAGTAGTTAAAAACTTGGAAATGGCAAGTGAACCATCTTAGCTACATGAAGAAAAAGGCAACAAAGTTCATGAATCAGTCAAGATTATAGCATACAGCAAAAAATTGACAAAACTTGCTTTTCCAGGATGAGTTTTAAAAGATAATAACTTCCCAATAGTAAAAAATGAACACATTACAATAAAGTTAGTTCCCGAGTGCAAAGGATGTTGTTATTTACCTGCAGAAGTCACATTATGAGGTAGTGTAATTAGGGGGAAAAAAGTAATAATTTCATGAGTATGAGTTTTCCTTTAGGTTAGATAAAATTTAAAATGCCTAAGTGGTATATTCTGTACCCTAATGATCATACATTTCTGAATGATTTTCCCAAATACATTTATTCTGGAAATAGTGATGTATTACTTACAAGGATGATCAAAATACCAGGAACTCATTTGCACTTGTAATCTTTGAAAGATGTGAGTATTGATCTGTGCATAAGACACTCCTTAGGTATATCTATGAATAAAGATAAGGATGGGTATTTGATAACTGGATTAAAGTGACCGCTAAGGAAATCTCAGAGGTGAAGAAAGAAAGGAAAGGATATGATGGTGGGTCCCAGTTCAAGTTCAAAGTGAGGATCAGGCACTGACCCACAGTTATAGAGGGAGATCCTACAGTCACAGCCACGAAACCCAGTAATGGAAGGGGAAGAAACAGGAGATAGATGTTTATACTTAATGCTCAGTGCATGTAGTAGCATTCCTTCTGGATTTTTCAGAAGTTACTGGTAAATATCCATGCTTATCATCCCTTTCCCCTCGGAGACTCCCACCTAAATACATCCTACTTCTGCTCCCTTCTAGATGCAATCCTATATACTGCATAAGAATAGAAACTCAACTTGTTTTGGGTTCTGATCATTGCTGGAAGTAGAGGAATCACAGAGTACATAGTGGGTACTTGATTCTATCTGGCTCGGGTAGACATAAAGATTTAAAAAATTCTACTAATGAAGTAATAATAAACCTTCGTTTATTACAGTGTTTTAGTTTGGAGCATCTATTAAATTGTTCTTCTTCACTTGTTTTAAAATATACACACACACACACAGTTTAGACTTTGAAGGATCAATTAAAACAGCAAGATTACCTGTTGATACATTCAAATTTTCCAGAAATAACAGATTGTATATTGTATTACATAATCATTTAATTCTGCAATTTTTGCTTAATTTATTTTCTGTGAAAAGTGACAAAGACATAAGGACTATAGGTAGGAAATTACGGTATGAAATTTTTAATTCTAATAAATAGCAATTCATTTCATATCATAGAAGGTGTATAATATGGTATGTTATCTTATGCTCCTTTTTGCTTATTTAAATCTAGCTAAGGTAATCAATGCAATAGACTTTTAAAGATGATTGCTTTTAGATATAGGGTTTGTTGGAAATGAGATGTGATTTTAAAAGTTACCATGCTGAAAATGGTATGTTTATGATATGTGAAATATAGTGAACATTAAATTAAGATAACAATGGAGCTTTAAGAGTAATGGCATTAGAGCAATAAGCAATGTTAGCTTTAGCAAAACAAAATTTGTCATCCTTCTGTGATTTAGACCTGCTATAAATAGAAACTGCTTAAAAGGTGTTATTTAGTAGTTTCAATTATGCAGCTGTCTATTTAAATCATTTAATTTTGCCATCTAATCCAACTCCCACTCTCCATAAGAGACAAATAAGAAACCATATGTGAAGGCATCTGTGGAAATCTTCCTTTTATTTATGACAACATTAAAGTAAGACTCTGATGTCAGTTACTTAACAATAATAGACGTTCCTTTGCATCTATAGTGCTGGGTTACTTGGGCATATACCTCAGTGCTATCTTATACCTACTGCTGTTTGCTTCATTATATACAGATGCACAGCAGTGGAGACAGTAATAGTCTTTCTTAATTAAATAAAGCTAAATGTTAATTAGTCCAAAAATTGATTTATTTTCCGTGCATGAAACTTTTCATACAGGGCCTTTTGCCTTTAAAGAACAGGTTGTATTCTCATTTGGAACTTTACATTTTTCCCTTTATTTTGGGTTAGTATTTGGAGTCTTGTGGTGGGCTCTAATCGTCATAGAGAAATTATAGGTCTACAGATGTTTTCAAGATGTTCCTCTGTCAGTAGCAGATTATCCCCTGTAGCAAAATCTCATTAAAGTGCAATTTACAGAGCTCTGCTGATGTTGCCATCAACCAAAATTAAAGGCATTAATTTTTCAAAGTTCACAGAAGTCCTTACATAAATGATGTAGCAGTTTGCAAGAACAATTTACAGAAATGTTATTTGCAGAATTAACCTACATTAACAGAACAAATGTTGTAAGGGTGGAAGGAAGGGCTGGGCAGTGAAATTGCAGCTGTTCCATTTTATATTAGGTGCTTGATGTCAAGAAGTGTTGAAATGTAACAATGGCTGCTTGCTGGGTGAAAAGTTGAGAAGGGAAAACAGGAATTTGAACGACCTCGATAAAGAGTTAAGCTTACAATAGAGTGATCACCCGTTCGGGACACCCAGTGAGACCTTAAATTCTACTTTGTAACATCTGTAGTCAATATCTTTTAAAATATTCTCATTTAGAGAATGAGTTTATGTAGCTCATGTTGTGAGTATTTTTCTTCAATAAGCTGCCAAATGTTTGAGAATTTATTATATGTACAATCTTAGCTGAAAGTTATGTGCAAAGTGGTGTTATAGCCCAAGATTTGAAGATGTGACTTTATTCTGATAGAAGAGGTATACATTTTCTATCACTATTGTGTTTCTTTTCCTTGCGCATATTTTCTCCCACAGCATCATGACTACTGAATTTAGAACATGATAGCTGGAACTTACAAAAGATCAGAAATTTCAGAGATTAAAGGAAATTAAAAAAACCCATTTTTTCTTTTGAAACAGTAACTATGTTGCTACCACATTTGTTTCAGAACAGAGGGTATAGTTCTTAAAACTCATTAATCTTTACTAGTCTTTTACACTCATTACATTAGTGATTTCAGCCTGGATTTGAATCTCATTGTAGAAACGAGAGGGATCATCAATCACACCTGGTCTCAGTCACTCTCTGTAAAGCTGATACTTTCTGAAGAATTCATGGATAGTCTGTATTTTAGGAAGTCTGAGTGATGCTTGGAGGTTAGAGTGAACTGTGGAGATGCTGTCTATACTGATGCATTGTTGGTCTTGATGGTGTATATCAATGGCAGATACAAGCTGTTTCTGTTTAGTAACCAGTCGTTGAGAGTGAAATTGTATTCCTAGAGAACAGGTGTACATATTATACAATCATTCTATAAATTATATTACCATTATATCCGTTCTTGTGGTTTGACTTGTTTAATGCATTCCAGGCTCCATTTGCTTTGTGTAAACTTTGTCTGGTGTATAATCAGTTTCAGTACATAGTTGTTTATTTTTCCTCTCAATAAGTTCATGGACTTTTGTTAGGAAATTCATGTCTAAGTGCACTATCACGACACATGTGTCTTTCAGAAACCTTAAAAAAATTTAACAAACAACATACATACAAACTTGAAAAATGAAATTGAAGAGTCTGAAAAATCTGGACACAAGGGAAACTTTAGAAAAGACACAATTGCTTTTGGTCAGTATGAAATTTAGGAATTTTCTAGCAAACTAAACTTTCTTATATGAAAATGGCAGTTCCTCAAGGGATAGAATACATGTCTACTGGCCTTTCTGTTGCGATTTTCAAAGAGGATATCAATTATGTTTCAGAGTGATGGGGCCATCTGTTAACCAGGGGCTGATTTCAAATCATCAAATATTGGTGGGAACATTAAGCCTTGCTAATTTGCATAGTGTCATTATCTCTAATACAAAAAATACATTTGGGAAAAAGTGAGTTTTCTCTGGTCCATTCAAGAACGAATATATCCACTTGGGTACAGTGTAATCCCTTTAATATTTACAATGGGCAAAGTCTACAAACATTACTCATATCTGTCTTGATATAGCAAAAGCAGCAATTGTTACTTCATTATCTCTTATACAATAAAGCAAGCACAGATAAACTATGAATTTATTGGCAGCCCTAAGTTCTAGTCAAAAAATATCCATGAGTTTTACTGTAATTGTTCCCTGATTGTGTGTCCCTTAAGTTGTTTCAGTAATCTACAAATACAATATTGATAATTTCCTTTTTTGTAAAAGAAGTCATTTGCTGACATATGTAAGGTTTCATTCTTTGCTTGAAGTTCATGGAAATATTGGCTGAATAAATTGTTTCATTTGTAATTGGTATTACATTTTCCTCACTCATATAGAACCTCCCATTTAAAGAAATAATGAATGAACATAACTATTAAAAATCTGACACAATAAATATATACATATTTACACATTTATCATAGGATATTTATTGCATTATTTATATAGAATATTTAGCATTAAAATTTCAGATATTAGTTTTATAAATTAATAAAAATTAGATACATCATAGCCAATCATAAAGCAAATATCTTTTTTTAGAATTTTATTGCAATAACTTTGTTTTATAAATTAAAATAATTCACATATATAGGTTCCCCATATATGCAACTTCCTCATTCCTCACATGTATGTCAGCACACCCTGCTTCCACCAGACAAAATCACCAATTGCTCCTCAGCATTGTCCATTGGGCTCAGTACCACTTGCTCACTGCCTCCCTCCACCTCCGGTCCCATTCCCTACTGGTAGCCTCAGTTCTCTTGCAAGTGTCCAAGGGTTGGTGCTGTTTCATCTCTTCCTTTGTTTTGTCTATTCGCATTATACCTATGAGTGAGATCGACTGGTATCCATCTTTCTTCTTTTGATTCATTTCACTTAGCATAATCTTCTCTAAATTCATCCACATTGATTCAAATGACAGGATTTCATCTAAGGGCTGTGTAGTGTTCCACTGTGTATATGTACCACATCTTCTTTATACATTCATCTGACATTGGGCAGTTAGGTGGTTTCCAGTTCTTAGCTATTGTGAAAAGGACTGTGATAAAATGGGAGAGCACACATTTCTGCAAATTAGTGCTTTTATATCTTCTGGGTAAATACCCAGAAGTGGGATGGTGGGATCTTATGGGATTTCCTTCTTCAACTTTTTGAGGAAACTTAATACTGGATTGTATCAATTTGCAAAAGTTCTAGTTAACAAAGAAAACATTGTTAAGAATGCTTACTATTTTTTTAAAGGTAAGATGCAGACAGGAATGAAGGCAAGCAGCAGGCAGGCAAGAACAAAGGGGAGGAAGAAACATATATTTATTTTATTTAGCCATTATCTAGGTTTTCCTCCCTCCCCAACACACCCCAGAGCCTGGATCTCAAACCTGGGTCCTTGTGATGTATGTGGACTATGTCCGGTGGCTTTATCTGTTAGCCCACCAGGGTATGCCAAGGCTTACACTTTTATTGAACAATATTGAGAATTTACAATACTACTAAGCATTGATTCCAGAGTTTGTCCTTTCATTAATAAGTGGAGACATGTGCTTTGTAATTTGATTGGTCAAATGGAGTTTTATTTCAAATAACAGGTTTTGGAAGCTCTGTATTTTAGAAAAGGTGATTTGAGCCCATTCTAGACTTAATTTGGACAAGTTTTAACCTTTGAAATATGTGTAGTGTGACACAGATTTCCCCTCACAGCGGCATCTGCACAATAATTCAGCGGTCTTGCTGCCCGTCTCACTTGGCCACACCTCATTTTAGGTTTCCTCTCATTTTGAGAGTTGATTTTATTTTTTTAAAGTTCAGGCAGGAATGAAGATAGTCAGGCAGGTAGGCAGGCAAGAAGAGAGAGTAGAAAGAAGGAAGAAATAGTTCATTTATATATCTAGGTTGCTTCCCCAGTTCATATGACTCAAACCTGGGTCCTTCTGTTATATGAACTGTGCCTGTCCGCCAGTGGCAGTGGAATTAGCCACTACTCCACCGGGGCACTCATAGAGTTGATCTTTAACCAATTTTTTTTTCAGGTATTTAAGTTCTCCCCAGTTGTTTTGTTCCCATGTGTTTTTTAGAAGCTTTTTATGTAAAGACTCTTTTCTTGAATATTTTATCTTCTGACTGTGGACTAAGGGAACCCAATAGGAATTTCTTTTTCAAAATTTGGTCAGCATCAGAATCCACCCTTTGTGCAGAAGGAAATCTATCGCCTTAACATTATTACAGAAGAAATCAACATGCACATGTTAAATGATGAAATCAGTAGATGAAATCATATGCCTATTTAGGCAACTAGTTATTTTTCATAATATCTGGAAATGAAGTGATCATAGTGGGAAGTTCCATAGTGTGATATCAGGCAGATGTGAGTGTGAATCCCCTCTTTGCCCCAGAACTAACGAATTCATATTGAGGCATGACAACCTGTCAGTGCCTCAGTTTCTCATTGGTAAAGCTAGGGAGATATTCACATCTTCCTCCCAAGGTTGTTGTGAAGATGAAGTCAGAACTGCCTGGCACATAGCAATCGCTCAATGTACATCTGTTGAAAAGACTTAGTAACCATTATCCTTACATATAGCCCAGTAAAGACAAGAAGACAAATATTCCAAGTTAAGATTTACAAAACTGGAGTGAACAACTCAGAAGTACAAGTCAAAAAGGTAAAATTTCGTTTTGGTTCTACATATGCACAGTCTATATTTTGAGAATGTCTAAATATACTTTCAGAAAGAATGAAATACCAAATTTGCTTTTGTAATGTGCACTATAGAGGAGAGTATACTTTTTAGACAAGTGTTTTCTCTAAGTGTTTGGAGCCCAAAACGATGGGTAAAACAACTATTCTATATTCGGAGAACTTCAGGAAAAGCTTGTTTGTACAATAGTTGTCTGAAATGAATCTGACAACTTGCTGATCCATTTAATTTTGACCAGAGAGTTCTTAAAACATTTAATGAGGAAATATCCATCTAAATCTTAAAAGTTAGAAAAATTGGTTTTAAATACTTTTGAGATCTCTTCTATGGGCTACCCCCCTATCTCTCCAAAATATCAGTTTTTGAGCCTCAGATCTTTGACCTAATGGTCATCTTTTAGAAAACAATTATGCTTCATGTCAGTTAAATAATAAAATAATGTTAGCCATAGTACGAAAGATATTGGTGCCCCAAATGTAATAAGGCTCTAATCCTAAAAGAGAGAGGGAATTGACATGAGATTCTATGAGGTGAGCAAAGTACTCTAGGAATGTGGAAGATTGATTCACTGCAGCCAGCAGTGGTAAATGGATGGGCCTGTGTGAGAGTATAGAATTACATCAGGGAAAGTCAAGGGGGTATGCTAAAGAAGCATAAAAGCACATAAGGTTTTATATATATGCATATATATATACACACACATATGTATGTACTTATTGCAATTTAGTCTACAAGTTAAAATGACCTCAATATATACAAGTTCCCCATTCCTCAGATATATGTCAACATACCCTACCCTCTACCAAATCACCAAGTGTTCTTCACCATTGTCCAGTGGGCTCTGCCAACATTTGCGCCCTTACCCCATCCCATATCCCATTCCTTATTGGTAACCTCAGTGCTCTTCCAAGTGTCTAAATATTGATTTTATTTGAACTCTTTGTTTTTTTCTGTTCACATTCCACCTATGAATGAGATCATCTGGTATCTATCTTGCTGCTTTTGACTTATTTTGCTTAGCATAATTTCCTCTAGATCCATCTATGTTGATTCAAATGACAGGATTTCATCTCTTCTAAGGGCTGTGTAGTATTCCATTATGTATATGCACCATATCTTCTTTATACATTCATTTGATGGTGTGCAGTTTGGTAATTTGCACTTCTTAGCTATTGTGATAAGAACTGCAATTAGCATAGGGGAACATAAATTTCAATAGTTTTTTATTTTATTTTGCAAGGGTATGCAAAAGGATCATACATTTAAAGTATAAAACCCAATATTAATCAAGTAGTGTTTCTGTCTTTATAACTTTCCATGCTTCTTGCACAGTGTTATCAGTAAAAATTTACAGACAAATAGTATATTTCTCATGATAACATCGCCAATTGTTTATCTTCTTCATACATTCATTATATCTATATCTCTCTATATATCTATAGCTATACACACAGAAATTTTTCTTGGACATAGAAAAACTACATTATTAAATATAGGGAAATAGAAATATTAAAGGATAAATAATTGACTAATTTTTGACAAAATATAGAATCAGTTATTACCTATAAATTCATTAGATATTTGGACTTTACAATTGCTTAATTAAATTACTTAAATACAGCAACATTTAAAGTTTATATGATATTTAAAAATTCCCTAAGTAATAATCTATTGCAATAAAATTACCTAAAATGAAATTACAGATTCCACCACCTTTGGAATATATTAAAATAAAAATAAATATTATGGAATCGACATGACACTCAAGAGTGATGACTACATTACTTTGGAAACTATATTTTTAGGAATATTCCAGGACAACTGTTTTAGGAAAAATGTATCTTTTAAGTTGTTTAACTTGCTTCATTGTATATATAAACCTTCTTACAGAAATTAAACAAAGTATTTTATTTGCCTTTCATTTCAAACTGAGCAACCTGTTTTTCTATGTGGCCTTGACTAATGTAATCATTTTCTTCCTCTCTTATTTCTATAAGGTATTTCGAACTGTACATTTAGGAAGGTTTTTCCATTCATAATATATAAAAGTGACTATTTTCCATTCAATTTAACTTTTAGATGAAAAATAGAATTGGCACCGATTTAATTACTCAATAACCCTAATTGGTTAAAGACATGTTGAACCTAGCAGCCATTTTGTTGCTTTCTGCCAGGAGTTGGAACAAAATGGTGGAAGGGAATAAAAATGCTTTGTATATAAGTATATAGTATAGATATTTGAAATACTTTTCATTTTGACAGTTTTGAATTTATTCTTTTAAGTAATTTCATCATTTTAATGTGGACAAAAGAGAATATGTATCAAGTAATAATCAATAGACGAGCTTGTTTATCTGAAATATGAATTGACTATGGTCAGAAAGGTGATCCAACTGGGTTCTGATGTTCTATATTCAACCCAGTTTCTTTTTTAATAGATGTCTGATTAGGAGCAAAGAACTCATTCTTCTGGTTTTCTCTGATGTAAAATAGATTTAAAAATAACCCCCACTTCATAGGTACTGTGTAATGATTAAAATATCACATGTAAATATCTAGCACATTCTTGGTGTTTAGCAAATATTCATAATGTTTTAGTTAATGTTGATATTAATAATATAAAAAATTTAGTAATGTGAATGATGAAATTAATATGAATAAAGTAATTTGAAACATAAAGCCAGTTTAAATAGTATGAAGTTCTTGTTGAATAGACTGGGTCATATCCTGTTGTAGATAACACAGTCCCTAGAAATATGTATTATTTAATAAACACTTTAAAATTGAATATAACTGACCAGAATATTGTAAAAATGATTTTAAGCAGAAAAAAATTTCACAGCTAAGCATTGATATAAAGTCTCTTTAGAGAACTTTGATGCTAAAACAATGTATTATGCTTTTATTTATATGTAGGCAAATACGTATGCATGTTAATTGTTCTGTATATTTTTAATTATGAGTTAACCATCTGTCCTTGAAAAAAGGGCAGCTATCGAATGCACTGCTGGAGTAGGATCTGGGCACAGTCAACATACATCCCAAGGTCCTGGGTTTGTGTCCCAGCACTGGTAGGAACAACCAAGATGAACAACTAGATAAATGAAGTGCTTCCTCCTCTCTCTGCCTGCCTTCCTTCCTTTGCTCTCCTTCATTCCTGCCTGTACCTTTTCCTTTTAAAAAAAAAATAAAAAGAAAGAGTGCAAGTATTTAAAAAGGAAAAAGAATAATATCACAATAAAGGCAAATGTTTTATTAAAAATACATTGTATATGAGAATAAGATTGTCTTATCCATAAAAATTCTTTGCCTTCTGTAGGAAGTTCTTATGATATTGGAATTGTTCTAACAACAATCAGCATAGCTCTTTACTACCACAGAGGAAGCATTTCCATCTTTAAAAGTATATGCAACGGTACTGATTACTATGATTGTATAAATAAAACAATCAGGCACATGCAATTAAAAAAAAATCTATAGATCTAAATTTTAAAGAATATCTGGATAATATATATGAAACAAATTGAATTGTGGTCATACTATCTCAATTATATGAACCATACATATTTTATGTGCTATATATGGTATATATTATATAACAGTATATTGTATTTAAATCATATGAATATTTATATATTTATTATAAATATAATGAACATAGATTATATATAAGATAAATAGATGTATTTGTATCTATATCCATATCTAGCCTTTAAAAGTCAGATCTATAGATAACATGGATCTCTATGTGATTCAGATATAAATCTAAATCTGTGTCTATCTTAATTTGTTTTTAAATTGGATTAATGTTGTTTTATAACATTGTATGAGCTTCAGGTATGCATCATGATAAATTAACACCTTTATATGCTCATTAAATTCACTCCTTAAAGCCCTTTCTATCTTTCACCATACAATTAAACTCATACACTTATTATGCTTTTTTCTTTTCTCTTTCTCTTCTGATAATCACTATTTGGACTTAACATCTATATGCTTATTTAGTTCATTAATTTTTATAGATATAGTTATATATTTATCTATTTATTATTTTTCAATCTATCTGCATATACATCTAAGTCATGTAGTTGTAGATAAGTATACATATATTCTTTAAAACCCACATAGAATTATTTAATTATTTTTTTACAGAATCAGGTAACATATGAGTGTGTGTTTGTGTGTACAGTTGTAATCAGCCTTTCCCTTACCCCACAGTGTTGCTGAGAGTATTCTGTGGCTTAATGATCAACGCATGGCTTCTGTGAGTTATTCATTCAGCTGAGGAGTGTGACCAAACAAAATAAGGATTCTTCATGCTTCTTCCTTGCGCTCCCCTCTCCACCATTTCTCCCTTTCTTTGATTTCTCCTTTGCTTCCCTCTGTCTTTTCACTTTGGTCACTCCTACTTTAGGGCAAGGGAGTGTTCAACTTTGCATATTTCTTGCTTCCAATTATTGTCACCTGTTTTATTAGGAAACAAACTGTTAAGATGGTACATAACACCTACACAATGATTTGAATCTACCCAAGTCACTTTGTTCACTTTTTTCCAGAGCTGTATGGGAAATAGAAACTGGTCCGTGACAATCTTGCCAGTTCACTGTGCAGTGTGATTATTGTGTGGAAACAATAAAACTTGACCCAGTGTGACTTTCTGGATAACACTAATCTTAAAAATTTAATATAATTACACCATTTTATGCACATAACTCTGTATGTAGATATTAGTCTCGTTTTGTTTTTTAAAAGGAAAGGTGCAGGCAGGAATAAAGGTGAGTAGGCAGATAGGCAGGAAGAGAGAGGAGGAAGAGGCATCTTTATTTCATTTTTATTTAGTTGTTCACACTGGTTGCTTCCCCTGGGCCTTGGACTTGAACCCAGGGATATGTGGCTTATACTTTTGGAGGTGATTGACCCAACTACTGCTCCACCAGGGAGTGCCTATTCTCTTCTTTTTATAGATGAGAAATCTGAGGTTTACAGAAGTTGAAAACTTAGTGGTAGTGTTGGGGAGGGGAATTTATATTTGAATGCATGTCTAATTACTAAGCCCATGGCTGAAACTACTAGGCTTACTGTCTCAATTTTGTTTCATTTAAAAGTCTATGCTTGTCTTGCATAATAACTTAATGGTATCCGGAGAGGTGAAATATGGAATGCTAGTTTATGAAAAACAGATGTTCGAGGTGCATGAACAAATGTCAACTGGAAGACTCATTTTCCCTCCACATTTTTCTGCAATGAATTATTGTTTTGGGGAAAAAAAAAAACCAACCTTCCTCACTTTGTTTCAGTTTAGAACATTTTAAGGATTTAAAAGGGAGCATATTTGTAACAAAGGATTTACAATCGAGAAAACAACTGGTCTTTTAAAAAATTTAGGTTACAAATCAGTAAAAACAACAATAAGCCAGAGACTTTCCTCTGAGGATACCCAGATGACATATAAAATGTGAAGGTAAATATCATTTCACATTTCACTCCCACCTGAACCAGAGCAAACAGAGCAATAGTGTACAATTTTCTGGATCCATTCTATTAACCCTGCAATATTTCATACATCTATCATGCTACACATGTTAAACTTAATTTAATAATTAATTATTTAGGGAATTGAAACCTAGGTCTTTGTTCTGATTTAAAAAAAATACTAATCGAATAAATAATAGTGTTTTAAAATTTTCATATACCTGGTTTCTATAGATATTAAAACAGTGTTCTGTTTTTAATAAGGATATAGAAACTCATGTATACAGTTTAATTTGAATAGATATTGGTATAGTAATATGTGCATACATTTAAATGTAGGAATTTTTACTAATAGATTGTTAATTTTTAGATAAGAAGAATTTTGTTTCAGCAACTATTTAAATTTGGTTTGCTTTCCAGTGCTTTCTAGTCTGACTAGTGCTTTTGAATAAAAATAATGACTAATTTTCACTGGTGTGAAATTCTGCTTAACTGATAGAATTTCTGGGGAAAGTATTACCAGATTATTTTACATATCTTAGTTATTTATAAATTGTTTGTGATTCCCCCAGATGAACAAAATAATTATAAGGGGAACTAGGTGTGCAAGTGGTCAGTAAGTGGCCTCTAGCAGGGGATCTTGGGAGTCCTCTCTGCTTTCAGCTGCAGGATGAGTCCCGTTGGAGTTTATGAGATAGGTGTTCAGCATGGGTCATTCCAAGAAAAAGCTGCTGCTGAGGACATCTGTTTTCTTCCTCTCGTTTGAATTTGAAGCTTTGGAGTCCCAGTTCTGTTAGATCTTGAATAGTTGTACCAGCAGAGAAGAAAGTCCCGGACCATGTTTTTCCTACTGAAATTCTGTGCAACTCTTGCAGTTTTAATAAAATATCCAACAAGTGAAACACCAGCGAAGATAGCATGCCCCATGACTGTTTAAATCTTATATACAAAAAGGAAATATAGCAGTATCTTAAAGATTTTTTCAGATTTTAACAAATTTCAGTCTCAGTTTTTTTCATCTGTAAAATGGATTTTGTAATAGTAATTAATACCTACCCTACTAGAGTTGTGAGATAAATAAGATAGTGCAAGGAAAGTGCTTGGAAAACTATCTGCCGCTTGAGCTTTAAATTGAAATCAGTTACTGCTGTAACTGCTCTCAAACCAATTTCAACTTTACTTGTACAGGTTGAGATCAAACCAATTTCATCTTTACTTATACAGGTTGAGATCTTGTGAAGACAGATTTGCTTTGTGTAATTCTTCAAAAAGTGTATGCTGAAAGCATAGACATGTGTACACATTATGATGCAAATTGATTAATCTATAAACAAATAACAAATTAATCAGTTAGGCTCCTGCTTTTACTTAGTTGTTTTCTATCTAGTACTTTGTGGATTTAAACTGAGGATTGTTTTCAGTATTATTGTATAATTTACTTATTAAAATAGTACTGCTTATATTATATCACTAATTCTCCCTAACTAGATAATGTACTGACATTAAAAGTTACTGTTATAAGTGCCTTTATTAATAGAGCAAAGGCCAGTTAAATAGAGAAATCATTTGGTTCAAAACTTAAATGTCAGCAGAAGCACAATCTCCTAATTTGGGACAATTATCTGGTTCATTGACTTTTACTATGACATATATGGCATGATACATTTATAAGGTAAGGCTTAGAGAAGACAATTTAGATTTTTTCAGTCTTTCTTTGAAAATAGCAATAGTGAAAAATAAAGCCAATGAGAAATTTGCTCTGTATTAGAGTTACCAAAACAAAAAGAGGATGAAACATGTACAAAACATACTATTTGTTTTAGAAGAACAAAGACTTTTTCTCAAAGATGTGCCAGCATTGTTCATTTTAACATTCATAAATGCAATAATCATACTGATGTGTTTAACATGGAACATTCGGTCAAATGCTATAAATTCTATTCTCTCCGATTTTTGGTTTTGAATCGTTTGAATTTCCCAGTATGAATGTAAATACTATTGAATAGTTTCTAAACTTTTAGTGGTTTCTACAAATGTGGATTCAATTACTTCTGAATTAGCCTTACTTCAAGAATTTAAATGCAGTCCAGTTTGTAATCAATTTTTCAGTTATAAAAACTAGTCATTATTCTTTGAACAGCACAGAACTAAATAATAATCCATTTTTTCTCTTAATTGATTTATTTTTTGCTTTAAAAAGAATTTTTAAATAAATTAAAAGCATCTAAATGCAGATATAATATTGCACACACATGTGATATTAAGTCCTAATTTTAGCTTAGTACTGACAAGATTTTTACATACAATTGCTTCTCTTCATGACTATCCTTCTGTACATTTTGTGAGTATTCATTCCACTCTAACTATCCAACTGTATATGAATAAATCTGTTTTTGAAAACATTCAATGTAAGGTAATTGCTAGTTAAGCATAATTTAATTTGTATTTCATGTTTTGTAATTTTTCCATCGATTTTGTTGTCACCAAAATAATATATAGTTCAGGAGAGCAGTAACATCAAAAGAATTAAAAAATGCTGAATGAGCTATAAATAAGACCATATTCATTTTCTTTTTTCCTTTTAAAAATATTTATTATTTCTTTAATTCACAATGCTGTATTCATTTTAGGAATTGCTCTAATTCACACCACACCCTACACCAGAATTTCATTGTTCTTTACTGCCACTTTTTCCCTTCTTACCACACCCCCTCTCCCGCCCACAACCACAGTCCTGTGTCCTGGATTTTCGGTTGAGATTTGTGTGTTCATTTGTTTCATTTCATTATATTTCATATATGAGTGAAACCATTCTTTGTTTCTCTTTTTGTTTTTCTGACTTATTTTGCTTAACATGATGCCCTCCATTTCCATCCAGATTGTTGCCAAGAGCACAATTTCATTTTTAAAAATTAAGTTTATGTATGGGGTAAACCTCTGTGTAGTTGACAAAGAAGATTGGCTTAGAAATTGAGTGCTTTGGAAATGTTTGTCAATGTTTTATAATATTGCTGATATATGCTTCAAAGAGAATGATACCGTAATTGAATATTTTTAGAAATCGATCACTATGGTAATTTATCCAGTGCTGCCTGTAACATATGTGCTTATCAGTAATTCTGTGCTCTCTACTGTACAACATTCTCCATGAAGATAGGGACTGGTGGTGGCACTCTTACTCTGGTCCACCAGGCCTCTGTGCCTGGATGCTCCCTGGTGCACCGGTCTCATCTCTTATTCTCTTTTTGACTGTATTCTGGCCACAATGACCTTCTTCAGCTCCTGAAACTCTTTCCAGAGCCTTAACTAACTCTTACTCATCATAATCAGACCTCAGCCTAAGAGTTATTTCCCCTGGTACATGGCTCTCATCATTATTGTCTACTTTCCTTGAAACAATGTGAGCATGGTATAAATAGACAGTATGCAATTTTCCTTATTCTATGGCTATGTCCTACTGATGTGTATAGTGTGCATGTAGCGCAAGAATAGTATGTACTTGTTGAGTGAATGAAGAAGTTTCCCAGCATTCAACACAAAAAATTCTTGGAAAAGTGTATGCCAACTAACTTGTTATTAAATGAATAGAATGATTCCAAAACATACTCCAGGTCAAAAATGCCAACATTTGTATGTGTCCTCATGCATGAATGAAATTTTATCTATTTATAGTAACACTCATTCTGATTAGAGTACCTGGTAGTCATTGTGACCAGATTGAATTCTGTAGTGTTAGAATCTCTGCAGTAGCGCTGTTTCTGTATCTCATTGTGAATCACAAGAAAGAAGAACTCATGATGATGCAGCATGGGGATGTGCTTTTGTGACTTGAGTTACTAAGCAGTTGTGTGACTTTCACAGAGTAGTATAATCCCTCTTGGTTTTTGGTTAACTTAAAAAATTTCTTGGACAAAGTAATATCTGGAGAGAAATTTTATTCATGGAGCTCACATGCCTAGATTATTGCCTAGAAAGCTCACTCCCTCTGCCATTAAGACCTGTGTTTATTAGTCTTCGTTTTGTCAGTTGGGGGCAGGAAAGAGATTAAAAAGGATTGGCTATAATCCTACCACTATTTTATCCAGTCAAGTTTGGGTTAAATAAAGCTTGTGGTAACTCTAAAGCATCTCACTTTATATATTTTATTTTCATATTGTCAAAGCTGATTGTTATGGAGAGAAATTTGGAATGTAATTCAGTAGTGATTTGGACACACCACTGGCGTCTTTTTCTCTCTCTCTGAACCTAGAAGAAGTCTTAATTCTAGGAAAACATTTTGAAATGTTAAGGATATTTTTTTTTTCTTCTATAACCTAAGGTAGTCCCAATGGTGGCTGCTAGTTCCCCCTATAACAGGAAATGATCTTCTCAGCCATTCTATTTCATATTTGTTGCACAAATGTGGAGATGCATGGTGAACAATGGCACATTTAGCAAAGGGAGATGTTCACAAGCAGAAAATGGCATTTGATCCAAAAAGGGAGAGTATGCCCGCACATATAAGAAAAGGAAGGAAACTAATGAATAAAACATTTTTTTTTTTTTGAAGTGCAGAAGTCAGTTGTGCCATGTTCAAGCTGTTGCCAGGCAACATATCTTTTTCACAATTAACACTTGTGAGTCAGATAACTCATGGAGACACTGAATTGGCAAGTGTAACTGCTCTCAGGCAACTTTTGCAGGGCAGAGAATGCTCACAATCCTTTGCACAACATCAGGAATGCATCTCTTCTTGTAACAACTTCTCCTTTGAACCACATCATTTGTTTTCATCTTTTCATGGGAATTCCCAGTCTTTATGTCTGAATTCCTCTTTATCTCGCAAGAGCCAGGATACACATGCAGATCAGGAACACATTCTTTATGGTATAGGACTAAGACTTCAGGTGTGGAATGTATGATGTCTGCAGAGTTTATAAACATGAAAAGCTGTGACTATGAGAAATCTAGAAGGGTGAAAGAGAACAAAAGCAAAATAAACAAAAAAGTGAGAAATTGATTACATCAACTCAGTCATAGAAAGAAAATCCCCCCAAACTTTGTCATCAGGAAAGACACAGACACATCAGGAATAGTGATTGTCTTTCTGAGGATGGAATGAGATGACCTCAGGACCGCCCATCCATACATTAGTGGAGCACACTGAAAAAGCAGATTTTCAAACAGTAACTTGTTGTCTGATATTCCTGGCAGAAATACAAAAACATACTTCTATCTCAAATTTATGGCACCATAATGTATTCCCTCTAAGCTTTCCAGATTGTTCCCTTTGCCAAATGTGACCAAGGCATAATCACAGCAACTAAACAAATTAAATGTTCGGTTAAAGACAAGCCTGAAAAAAATGAGTAAGGGAAAGAAAAACCCCCAGATTGGTAATAAATTAATGCCATGTCAGGCTTTTAAGTCAGCAAGCTCACAGCCAGGCCTTGAAAGTGCTGCTGTGGTGCCATGTGTGGATGTGTGGAGAGCTCTGTCTCCTGAGGGTGGGGCTGCCCTGCACATACTCTGGTCTCAAGTTCTACTTTCTTTAGTGGATGCAGTGACTCTAGCCATCCTTTAAAAGCATGATTTGATCATTTTTAGATGATACTTTTAAGTTTATCTCATGTTTTGCAATAGAAAGATAGGTAACATGAGAAAATATTGTTACTATAAGTTATGATTTAAATGTTTCCCATTTTTATTGAATGAGAAAAAATTTTATTGTGGAAATTTCCTTCCCCACATGTTAAACATTATAATTTTAAAAAACGCTTCTAGAGATGTTACCATCTCCTGTTATCCACTATTGTGTGTGTGTGTGCACTAATTTCCAAAATTTGATTTTGTTTCAGAATGTGACATTTTCCTTTTTTGGGGGGAGATTGAATAAGTAACAAAGATTGAAAAGCAGTCCTGGAAGGAAAAAATTAAGCCTCTTTTAGACACTTGTACATTTTGGGGAACTGGATGTGGCTTTTAGAATTTATATGTTCCAATAATTTTGTGTTATAGTTGCAGAAATCTAGACCCTGAAATGTGAAATGACTTTTGTAAGTTAGTCAGTCAAATGTAGTAGCTGACTCTAAACTCAGAACTGAGCTCCTAGAGTATTATTGCTAAAATTTAGAAAGAAAAAGAATGCAAATACAATGTCACTTTAAAATAGAAATCTATATTTCATGATAATTGTCTTCACTTATTTTTTAGGATCTGAATTTATTTAAAAGCCCTCTAAACATGTGTTTTGAATATAAAACATAGATAAATGAAAGTAAGGTATTGCATTATGTATCTATTTGCCTAACTATGATTCATTCTGATAAGAATTGCCTCACCTATTTAATAATTTTTCTCTTTTCTCTTTTAGAAATGTAAAGAAAGTTAGAGTTCGCTTTAAAAGAACTTGAAATACTGTTAGTGGTTGATGTGGGTAGTATTAAAATTGGCTATCCAATTCTACAAATATATGTGTGAACTTTTCCTACAACTTTTTATTGTCAATTGAATATTGTCACTTTATTACACACCTCAAAATTATTCTGTGTACCTGGCATAGTATCAGGCATATGAATTAGTTGTGTTACTATATAAATCTTGGGTAAGGATGGTTTATTCACCCATGACATAGAGACAGTAATCCATGACATAAACATTCACACAAGAGCAAAATGAAATTGCAAATAGGGACTTATTTTTAATTGTAAAACATCATCTAAACATATGGAAGTATTATATTCCTTTGATACAAATATGAAGACTCAAAGGGAAATGTTGAACTTTCTTTGTTTTGTTTCATTGGGTAAATAATTAGCAGGAAATTAGTGTACAAAGAGATGTTCTCACTAAAAAGGTTAATATTATGCAAATATCTCTGGCCTTTCTGACTACCTAGGTGCCTGAAGGTATGGGAAAAATATATTTGGCCAGTGGCTTCTTCTTATTACACTTCCATGAGGTTTTCCTATACGTTTGTCACAGTTTTAAATGATAAGATATAAAATAGGTGTTCCCTATAGCCTTAAAATTTCACAACAAATTATGTTACAATAGAAGTCATAATTAATTTTGTTACAGAAATTCATATCAAGTTATAATAATTTCAGCCTGTCTTTTGTAATGGCATGTTTCTCCTATTGCTTTAAAGCTAATTTAGGCCACATTATATACAAAATTAAATCTTACTTTTATAGCTACACCCTTGGGGTTCAATGAAAAGGCTTTATGAGCTAGAAATTAAAAGTACTGGTTGAAAATACTATTACATTATAACAGCTATTATTAAGGCAATTTACAAAGTTGGTGTTAAAACTATGCACATTTTTCATTGTTAGTCCTCATATATTCAGTAAGCCCATGGGACTGTTTGGTATATAATTTGGCAAATAAAATCATTTGAAAAGTAAATAGCAAATCAATGGCATTTATCATAAAAGAAAATTATACTATACCAATGACAACATTTATTTATACCAATATTATTATGAATGAGCACAGCTCTACTCAGTGATTCCAGGAAGACATTTGGGTGCATCATTTCTCAGATATTAATGGATATGGTTTCAACCTGGCACTTTCTTCTTTGAAAATGGGAAAAATGATGAAAATTTTGAGTTCACTTTTGGTAACGCATACTGCTAATTTTTAAAGACGCCCATATAATTTCTCTACAAAATTTTAAAACATTTTTATATTACATGCTATATATAAATGTATGTATATATGTAATATGCTGAGATGTGTATATATGTTTATGTAATGTAGAAGTCCAATGTACCTCAGAAAAATTTAAAGTAAAGCCCTCAATTTAGAAAGAATTATTATATAAATAAGTTTAATATAGTTAATATACAGATGTAAATTATTTTTTCAGACTTCAAAAGATTAAGAATATTTAAATCACTATAGGTATGCATATGCAAATATATTATTTTGTCATCTTTAATTTTATGTGCTGGAGTGGTTTACAGTTATTCCATTTGACTATGGAAAAATATGAAGAAAGCAAAAAGATACTTTGAGACATTACTGAACTTATTTTATTAAGTGCATCATGAAAATTTTGGTGGTATATAATTTTGCTATTTTATAATGAAAAAACTGCTTTATTAAGAGGGCAATACTCTACTGCTTCCAGTACAAAAACAAAATGGTTGTTCTCTTGAAAGAAAAGCAATTTAACCTTCTGTTTGATAAGTAATTGACATACAACACTTCTTTTAAATTAGTTTAAATTAAACTTTTAAAGTATAATATTTGCATTTTAATATTGTAATAAGTGCTATTTTCACATGGAAGTATCTTAATTTGTTCTTCTGATTTACTAAATATGTGGTAGAAAGGGTAGAGCGAAAACAATGGGTCTTTTTTTTTTTTAAGTCAGGATAACCTTCTTGTAAGAACATAATACTGAAAGGTCAAACCAGGGGCACGAAATCCAAATATCTACATTCACCTGAATTGTGTCAAATAAAATACCACAGGAGGCAATGCGCTTGCGATGAATTAACTGGTAAGGACACGTCTGTTTAGATGCAAGCAAATTAAGAAATCTAAAAATTATTGTAAGACCAAAGTCAACCATTTTGAAGGCTAAATTTATGCAATGGGATTACCCTGAACATTTAGCACAACTCTCTGTGTGTAAGTATGTGTATGTGTTCGTTCTGAGTTTTTAGCCATGAGACCTCTGCAAATAGATAGGGAAGAGTTACCAAAACTGTTAGAAACATCTCCATACCAGTAATTCCACTAGATTTCAGAAAGACTTATGTGATACAAATAGTGCTGAAATCTACCTTACTTGAATAGATTTTGACTAACAGCACTTGGTGAAGGCAAAATACAGTAAACGAATGATATATTTTAAATTAATGAATTATTTAAAATTTATACCTATTTATTAGGACAGTTTCCATTTTGTCCAAAACACAAGGAAAATTGATTTGTAATAGTTGACTTGAAAATGTCAAAACTGTTTCTTTACTGGATTTCTATATTCATAACTCCAGCAAATAATTAATGTTACTAATTTGATTGCATTAAAAGTAATTCAATTTTATGATGTCAACAACAATTAAACTTATCAAGGCCCATAAATTATGAGAATAGAATAAAGCATAATAATGCGTGAAACTTTAACTATCTAAAATGTTTCTGTAAAAGAGGGTTCCTTCTTTATATTAACCTTAGAAACATTATTTTATAATTTTATAATTAAACACTTGGATTTTAGTTGAAAATTGAAATTTAAAGGTAAACCTTTAGACAATTCTACATAATGTTAATATATATCATTAATTTTAAATATTCTGTTTCTATTCATGAAACTATTCATCTAGAGTGATTAATTCAAGAATTTGTTTACTCTCAAGAAGACCAAGATCAAAGCTCTGTATTTATGATAAAAAGAAGATAACCGTAGAACTAGTGTTTAATTCCCTAAACAATTATTTGATCCCTAAACAATTAGTTCACTTGCTTCTCTGGTGTGTCTCTAAATGAATGATTTTAAAATATGACTAATAAGTAAATGGGGAAAGACTACATTACTTAGGAATTTTATTAGGTTGTCAATTTAAGTACTCATTCCTCAGGCAAAGTGCAACTTCACATTTAAATAAATGTATATTAAACACTTTAAATTGATAGCACCAATTTTTCCCTGGGGTATGAATCATTCAGGCTTTTCTAGTATATTGTTGTAAAACATGACATTACACTATATTAATCTAGTAATATTAATATTTTTGATGACAAGTTTACCACTAAGAGATAAAAAGTATGCCAAATGTGTTTAATAAAGAAGTTAAAAGCTACAATAGAAAGCAACAGAAGTATTGTTTTTTGTTACTTTAAGAAAAAAATATCATGTCTCAATATAAAGTATATCAGTTGTTTTAAATCTGATTATTAAAACAGCAAAACCTCAAGATTTGCTGTATTAAGTACTCTTTAATTAGATCACTAGCTAATTAAATTTAATCATTTATTCACAAAAAGCTTATAATCAAATTGCATGTGATTTTGTTCCCTATACTTAGTGTTGTGTTAGGATATCAATTATTTTATTATATTTTTACAACAGATCATTTTGGACACTTCAGAAAATCAAATGATGAGAGAAGGTTGAAATGAAATATTCAGTCTGACATATTATTCTTTTCTCTTGAAAGTTCGATTTTAAAATTTCAAATTATGTTCAACTGATTCGTTAGTTTCAAAGTTTGTCTTATACTAACATATTTTTAAATTGATAGGAATAGCGCAGCACCAAATCATTCCTGGGGTGTGGGAATATATTAAAAATTTATTAATGGTGCTATATTTACTGAGAGATAATGCCTATATTTGTTGACTGATTAAGAACAAATATGAAAATAACATTTAAAGATGAACCAATTCCGTAAGTGGAAATAAATTATTTAATTTTAACTTACTGCAATAGAAGAATGAGGAAAATTGCATTATTTGTTTAAAGTGTTAACGTATAATTTTCTGCTTGAGTTAAAAAAATCTGGGTAGAGGGAATATTTAAAATGAACTAATTTAGATTATTTGTAATCAATGGCATATTAATTTTATGTTAAGTAGACTGATCATAAGTAAAGAAATTATAAATAAAATGCTCAACAGTGTTTTTAGTGAGCTAAATTCCACTAGCTTTATTTTTGTAATACCCTTTCTTTTTCTTATGTATGTATAAAATGGCTCACCAAATCTAAGTGTTTACTTCAAGCCTGACAGATAACCAGTCCTTCATTAATTAAATATATCTACCCAAATTGGTTTTTAAAAGACGTACCAATGAATTTGAATGAGTTGGTGAAATGTTAGGCAAATTAAATGTGTATTCCCCCTTCTTCGAATATCCACTTGTCTAGATTCTTTCCACCTGCTGTCAAGTGCTAATTTTTTTTAAAGCTTCATCTATTTTCAAAAAAATTAAAAAAGAAAGAAATTGGTATTGTCTTGTGTTGTTTCATCCTTAAAGAGAAACCATTTGCAAGAAAATTATAGGTCCCTTGTGTTGAGCTTCTTTGCATATTAATTTTGTTAGCCTTACCTCCTGTGGTCTTTAGTTCTGGAAGGCCTATTAGATAATACACAAGATAAATTTTTCCCTTGTATCTTTGAGCTAGTAGAAAATACATCCATTTTCTCTTAAAACTGAAATTTGTAGTACTAGTCACGCATATTTTCCCCAATTTTACAAACAGAGATTTATTTAATTAAGCATGTTAAGCACTGTAATAGTCAATATTAGTTATATTCCTTAACCCAAACTCCCGAGAATATATATTAATGTTAAGTAAATACAAATATTATGCAACTAGTTAAGGTATTATTATGAAATATTAATTTTGAATGAAAGTGAGATCATAAGAATACTTTTTACTATAAATAAATAGTAGTTCATACAAGTTTAGAAAAAAATCATTCATATATATGGGAAATACAATGATATAAAGATAGTCCATTTTAAATGGAAATCATTCATTGCTAGTGACGTGTCTGCACAGTCACTGAAAGGACATGGATTTACCTCTTTTTAAAATTTCAAATGTTACTGCTTTTATTTATCTTTGTATAACATTTCTTCAGGATCTCAAGCTAGCTGACACTATTTAGGTTGATCCTATCTGAATGCTAATATTGAGAAATTCCTAAATTGAACTTAATTTTTTTAAACTAACTTAAGAGGTGAAATATGACAATAAAGGGAGAATATAAGATGAAATAGTGATTCAACTTGCCATTCAAGCTCTTTTGGAAGTTCAACTAATTAAGAAGAAAGACTATAGAGTTAGCTTCAGAGGTTTTTCTTTTAAAAATCAGTATTACATTTTTTAGTCAGAAAAACAAAAAAAATTGTTCCTTTAAAGTCAAGATGAACACTATATTATTGATAAGAAGCTCAGGGCTTATACTTTTAGAGAATCTTATCAAATTTTCAGGGTAATTTTGGTTTTCGTAATGATTTTTCTGTAATAGGAAGGAGGCAATACAAATATTGCTATTGAAGTAAAAAAGTAATTCTTTTGTATATGTTATTCAAGACAAATAAATGATTAACTGATTAATGGAAGAAAGTTTTACATGGAGACTTACTAGATTTTTACACTTGTATATTTTTTAACATTATGAATTTATAGATTTATGAGCATATAACAAGGAGAAAACAAAGGTGTACTGCATTACAATTAAATATCTGCATATGCTGCTTTATGATATATGCCATGAATCTAATTTCCTCCAATCACCATACAATTGACCCCCTTAACCCAATTTATGCACCCCTCATTCCTCATTCCCCGTGATTGCCACCAAAAGTGTGGGTTTATTATTAATAAAATCTCTTTTCAAACTCTCAGAACTATATTTATTAT
Organism: Solenodon paradoxus; assembly: GCA_004363575.1. Taxonomy (NCBI): domain Eukaryota; kingdom Metazoa; phylum Chordata; class Mammalia; order Eulipotyphla; family Solenodontidae; genus Solenodon; species Solenodon paradoxus. The sequence continues at coordinate 88,387 of RJWH01003335.1, read as the reverse complement.
AAATTGTTGTAAGTGAAGAGAAAGTAGAAGTGGCTGTTGATAGAAGCTCCTCATCTGAATGTAATATTATGTTACTATTATCTTTTGAATTTAATTCTAAATATGGTATTATACTGAAATAAAAATTAAAATTATTTTTTACAGTATGTGAAATCACACTTCAAAAATTCAGCAAAATACTTTGATGGGAACTAGGGAATCCTTACTAAAATACGTATCTAAAATATAAATGCTTTTTAGCCACAGTGAGTAGAAAACTTACAGTCTATCTATTTCAATGTGTTTAAATGAAATTCTTATTTTAATTAAATACTAGCATTGAGTTTTAGGCAAATAAGGGAAAAACACTTGAGGAATAAATGCACACCACCTTTTCACTTCTAAAATTTTAATGTTTTGTTTTCCTGTTATCAAAATATGCTTTGTTTTCCATTATAAAGTTCATGGATATTAAAATTATTATGGCAGTTTAATAATATGTTCTTTTATGCTCCCTAATTTTATTCCTCTGTTAATACAACTATTGGAAAAAAAAAGGTGAAAAATGTTTTTAACCTTTGTGTTCTGAACAGAGTATTGAAGTTTGAAAGCAAGGCCATCTCGTTAGAAATAGTCTTAAGAATATTATACAGGATTATTTAATTTCTTGAATCTCTTATAACAACAGAAATATTGGAAGAAAGCAACAGAGTGATGTGTGGTGGTGTATTCTAAGAAAGATGATGATCACAGTCCCCACTACTTTAATATTTCCCACTGTAGTTATGCTTCAAAACAACAAATAATATTGGAATTTATTTTTTCTTTCACTGATTCTGACTGTGGGTAATGTATGAACATATGGTGTCATCTCTCAGTTTTTATTAATACATAATGGACATATTTTAATGTGTTAAAACAATAATTTTGGAAAATAATACCTTTTTAATTTTTATTGTCATTTTATTGAATTTATATTGTATTACAACATTCAACTTTTTAAATTTTTCTACCATATGCCACATAGGAGTGAATCATATGGTTTTTGTATTTATCTGACTTTTTTATCTCAGCATTTCAAATATTTTCTTTATTTAAATTTTAAAACTATACATTAAAATCCAGTTATATGCTGCATTCCAGCACAACCTCTTGGTTGTTTACCTTAAGAAACCTAAAATTTGGCATCTGCTAAGTTCCCTTTAGTTTTGCAATAACTGTGATACTCCAGTCTGGTCTGCTCCTTATATGTTTTCCTCATTCCTAATGCCTTTAATTATACTTAATATGTTTGAAAATTTCTCTCTCCAAAACAAAGTTTTATGCTTTCTTCAATGCCTGATTAAAGCCACTAACAAGCTTTCCTTTCTCTTCGGTGTGTACAGGTGATTTGACAACTTCTATGCTGCGTCATGGATTTGGATAGATGTTTTATGTATTTATACCCTCTCTCCAATATAAATGTATGTTTCTTGTCAATAGGAGTCTAGTCATAGAATCGTAGCTAACAAAACTTAAAATCAATATGAAACCTCACATTTCGTATTTAATTATCCAGTGCTCTTTTGACTTTATCCTGATCTTTGATATCATGGTAGCATCAAAAACAAATGGAGTGCTTTTTTGAATTATGTTACTAATTTACTCATGTTTAATTGTTCAGCATCCAATCAAACTAAAAATATTTCAGCATGCATATGTGTCAAGTAGCTACAAGAAGTTGATGAATTATTCTAAAAGTGAATTCAAGAAACTTGAGTAAGTCTTCTATTTCTTTATTATTGCCACTGGGTTTAAAATAAATCTAGACATAAAAAATCAATGTTTAGTAAAATCACTAACATTTGTGATTATTAATCCATTTATGATATAATATTACCTTCTATTTAATTTGTTAAAATAAAGGAAGAAATACTAGATTACTTAGCTTAGCAATCATCTGTCTATTTATTAGCATATAAAGGTAAACTGCTTTGAAGTTTGTTTAAAAAATAACTCGCTATATATTGATAATGAAATGTTAGAATTGCTTTAAAAATAACATGAGCTTAACTATAAGTCATGGAAAAATATAAGACAAAGCTGGTATTTCTATCCTTAATGTTATATTTGAAAATCATTTTATCAAGTTATAAATGCAGAAATATAAACATCTTTTTTTCTTTTCTGACAATAATGTATTAGAAACATAAATCATTTTTTTATCCTATATGCTGTGATGCCATCATTTTAAGTGACAATTCTAGAAAAGAAAATATGTATTCACTTTCTCTTCCTACACTGAGGTTAAGTTTTGATTCTTAGAATTTGAAAGGTACATTTCAAGAACTTCCTTTTTGTGTCTCATTATAAGCATCTCAAAATAGAATTAATTTCCATAGACCTGGAAAAGCTGACTCTCAGCATTCTTTGCCTTTTGTTTATAAACAAAGAGATTCTATTCTCTTCCTACCATAGGAGTGTAATGCAAAATAAAGAGATGTGGTACTCAGGAAATGGAAAAATACAGGAAATGAGATAGATGCCATGTAGAAAAAGAAATAATGAGCACCATATGTAGTTCAATAAAACAGCCACTCAGGAGTGTCCATGTGAGGCGACTGTCTCCCCCAACCTACATCCACTAAAAACATGTTCAGCTCATCCATGCTGCTCTCAATCTTCACTTGATCAATTTGTTCTTGGGTTGCTAAGTGACTTAAATGTGTTCTTAAGCGTCTTTCAATAATTTACATAGTTAATAATTACAATTCCCAGTGATAAAATATTTCTACTTGACCTCTGATGTATTGTTTTAAATTTTGTAAATATATATATGTGTGTATATATGTATATACATGCTTATATGTATGTACTAAAATTATGATGCCAAACATTAATTTTTTGAGTTTTGAAATGGTAAGAGTTTTACCATCACATTTATTCTGTACCATATTTACATGCAGTAATTGTATAAATATTTGACAGGAAAAATTGCATTTGTTGGCCTGAATAAGTAAAGAGCCTTTCACATCTAATTTGTACCTATGTTTTATGCAGAATATGATATAGAAGTATCATGGCAAGTAGTCTGGATTAGGGAGAAAGAATTTTTTCTTTATGGGCTGAATACCTGGAAGCATAAGAAAGTGTAATAGATACTTCCTTTTCTAATTTTTCACTTACTTCCCCAGCAAATGTATTTTATAGAATAATATAAAATGGCATGTACCTTCTTCCAAGAATCTTATAAAAAAAACTCAGATATCAAATAGCATGCTTTTCCAAATATTAGACTGTAATAAAACATTTATAGAGCAGAAGTCTCTGTGTAACCCATGTTTGATATGAAGACTTTAATATTGTCTCTGTGAAACCCCAGCTGACTTTTGCTTGCCAACAACTCTCACTTTTTTCACAAACAAAAGTCAAAAGCCTCCATTTCTTAAACCAGTTATTTGAATAATATGGATCTCTGATGGAACAATCCATAAATAAGATCTGAAAGTCACTGGCTTGGACTTACATAAAGAGGAAGGGATGGAAAAGCCAAACCAAAGCTAGGTGTGAGTAGAAGTGAGGCATCAAGAGAAAGGAAGCTTCAGAAATCCTTTTCAGAGCACCCAAGACTCATTTTTATATCACAGCAAGATTGGCCCTGAGTGTGGCCTCAGGGAGACAACAGTTCTCAATTTCCCAGGTAAGTTTAGTCTATCACATAACAGCGCTGGTTACAATTTTGAGAAGAAGATATAATTCCTAGATTTTATAAATATAGAAACATATTACTTAGATTTTAATAAGGAAAGAGAAGGCAGCAAGGTTGAGAACATTTGGATGCAGGATTAACTAAAGTATTAATTAGCTCCATGTTGACATTTGTTTGACATTTGTTCCAAAGGTGCATAAACTCTGCAACCTGAATTAGCTCTGAAACTGAGATTGTCTGATAGTAATTTGAAGGTAATACTAAAGTCCCAAGAGGAGCATTTCTATTTTTCTTGCTTGGAAGGTCTAAAGAACCAGGTAAGTTTTACTTTGCGCTGTGCAATAGGTTTGGAGTACACTGAGGTTAGAAAAAAAGGAAATCGTGGCCTAAATACTAACAGGTGACATTCTGAAATGAAACTGATATAACTCCAATCTGGATCCTTTGAAGGCTTTTCAGACACATAAGCCAAAGAAAACCATTTTGAGGACAACTAGTTATAATCTTTTGTGGCAATTTATTTTCTTTTGCTTTTTGTTTCATTAACTTTGTATTATTGAAACCTCCTATATACTGTTTTGAAATACCTATGATGCGCAAAGTTCTGATGTAGTTGCAGAACGATATAAAGGTATACCTGTCATAAACCTTGTTGTAAAATACTTAATATCTGATTGGAAAGATAATACCAAAATATAAGACAAGTTCTAAAATAGTATAAAAATAGTAAAAGAAGAATACCACAGAAAATACAAGGTAGCACATGGTAAGTGTGGGAATCAATGAACTTAATTCATGGTGTGTATTTAGTAGTCTATAGAACTCTGAAAGCTAACAGAAAAATGTGTTAATAAATAAAATATTAAATTTTAGATCGATGGTCAGAACTTGGTGGTGGTTGCCTCTTGGTTTTGATTGTCTGTTGCTTGCACCTAGCAGGTGAAGAACTTTGCAGACATATAGTTTGTTTTAGTATTCATTTATTCACTTCACACATACTTATTTTTTAAAGGAAAGATACAGTAGAAATAAAGGTGAGTAGGCAGGCAGGAACAGAGAAGAGGAAGAAGCATTTTGTTTCTATTTTTAATTAGTTGTACATCTTGGGTATTCTTCCTGGCCCACAATGCAAACTCAGGTCCTTGGGATGTATGTAAACTGCTTTGGCTAAAGGTAGCTGAACAAATCACTATTTCACAAAGTGCACCATTCCACATATATTCCTTGAGTGTTAATAGTGGGATGAAAATGGAGTAGAACAAAACATATATGGTCTTCCTTTCTGGAACTTGCTGTCTAGCAGAGAAGGCAGATATAGAATAGTTAATTTCGAGTAATCAATGTGGTAAAATGAGCTATCCAGAGTCCTATGTCAGTATGTGTTAAGATCTAATGATTCAAAGAGGTTAAAAAGAGATTGCCTTTTAAGTCAAGACTAGACAGAAGAAAACTTTTAGCTAGGCATGTGGAGGTAGAGAGAAGTAAATTGATATGAGAAGTACTAAAGAGACATGCATGACAAGACTTGTCAACAAATGGCATGTTTGAGTAGGTGAGAGGGAGGAGAGAAACATGCTACCTAGTTCTCCTACTTGAAAAATTAGATGACAATTTTGCATTTATAAGATAAGGAGTCTAGGGAGAGGATCAAGTTTTGAGTAAGATGTGGATAATGGAAGAAAAGGAATAATGCATTCCTTATCGAGTAGACTTTCTAGTAGTAATACCAAATAGGTAGTTAGCAGTTTGGATCTTGAGGTCAGAGTAGTTTGAAATTGATACTTATACTTGGGGTCATCACTAGATGTCCACAGAATGGCAACAGTGAAGAAAGGGTAGGAAATGAGAAAGCAAGAGAGAAACGGGGGAAAAGAAGTGGGGAGTAGTTTTGGAGGTGTCTCCATGCTGTTTTTCAAAGAGGTTGCACTAATTTATTTTCCTGCCAATAAAGTAGATGGGTTCTTTTTTCTCCACACCATCTCCAACATTTGTTAATAGTCTTGTGAGGTGATACCTCATTGTGGTTTTCATTTGCAAAATATGTATCTCTTGATGGAGTTGTGACAAGATTTCACTGCAAAAGAATGTGTGCGATTGGCATTATTGAAAATACGTTTTACTATAAGTTAATAATTAAATATTGCATATCATGTATGTGTGGTAATAACTTTACATATGCTAGCTCCACAACTTACTGTGAGATTTTAAGGAACATAATGTTCTTATCCTATTACTTGTTGACAAAAATTGATCAATGTGGTTACAAGATTTGTCCCAGGTATTCTGAGAAAATAGCAAGTACCCATCTACAGTTATTCTTATATTTAGTAGACACTGAACTTTTGTGTTTTTTTCTATAATTATTTAACATGATAATTAGTAAGAAATACTTGTCCATTTTCCAGTGGAAAACATTTATTGTGGCGTATAGAGGAGAAAAGAGAGCATGATAAAAAAGAAATGGAAGCTCTATGAATATAGCAAGTTATGTTTACTGCTATATCTATAGTGCCTAGACTAATGCTCTATATATATTTGTTAAATTATTTAAGAACGTATGTAACTATTTCCCATTTTTTGGCAATTATAATGAATGCTACAAGCAATACTTTTGGGTATATTATACATACATACGTATAAGTATGTACTTTCCTTAAAATAATGGTTTGTGAAAAGTTTTGTGACTGTGATGCTAATTAGCTTTTACTTTGTAATTGCAATCCACCACCATCATCGTCACAGTTCATTTAAATAGCTCTGTTTTGGCATCATTGAGATTCAGTTCTTCAAAATGCTCATTGTTTCAAAGAAAGTAGAAAAAATATAAAGACATTAATATTCCTCCTTAATATTCATGTCAATCTATAATACAGAATTTGCAAAACAAAATATAAATGTATATGGAAAAAGATAAGGAGTATATAATAGGCATTTTATGTTCAAAGAGAAGTTTTTTTATAAAATCTTTTAGTATGCATAAAAACATTTCACAGGAATTTGCTGATTCTTTGATAAGGAAGACTTGCTTTAGTAAGGAAGATTCAATGGTCATGTACAGGAATATGTCCCTTGTTTCGTTATTCCTGGGATTCCAGAAAGGCAAGAAAGTATATAGAAAACTATAGATGCAAGGAGTTGCTGGAAGAATATTAAATAATTTGAACAGAAGTTTTCATTTTAGTTTCTGTTCCAGCAGGTAGGACCTTCCGAATGTTGCCCTTTTTCTTTAACAACTCTTTACCTGCTCCTCTTTGTGATCTTATACCTCCAGAACTTGACAATCATTATGTAGGCATCCTGCCCAGTATCTAAATTGCTAGCTAGGCAATGAAAAGTGTTTAGGAATTGCTTGTAGAATCTCTGGATGCTTAATGGCTATCAAACCTATTGTCTCTAACACATCAGCATAATTGTTATAAGGAAGGGCATAGATGAAGGCATGAATGATACTGTTCCACAGTATGATTAATATATTTATCACTGATGATTTATAAAAGATCTTAATAGTTAGAAATGATTAGGATGAGTTTTTAAAATCATGTCAATATAAAGTCTATCAGTTGGGTCCTTATTAGGTCATTGGTCAGATCTGTTTGCAGGAATTTAGTTGATCAGCTTCAACATAAACTAGCAACAAAAAACTGACGATTATCTTTATTCAAAGTTAAAACTGCTGTGTCTGGAATAGGGAAGATATAGAATCACTGTACTTGTTTTGATCTATTCTGATGTGTAACTGAACACAGTTCTGAGCATTGCATCTTATAGGAAGAAAGCAATTGGTATAATAATTCTGAGAAAAATTATACAAATGACAAATAGTAGAAGTTGCTGGAAGAAAGAGAGGAAAGGGAAGTTTTAAAAGAAAAAAGATTTTTCTGATGGTCATATAAAATTTCAGCACTGTTGATTAATTTCCTTGTCTACTAGACATAGCACACGTGGACAACATAGCATACATGAGTTTATCATCCGGACAAATAACTGAAGGAAAAAAAGACTGGCACTGTGAACCTTACTTAATAAGGGCTAACAAAAATATTGAGTCTGTAGAAGTCTGAAATTGGACAACTAACCTTTCTACTAGTGAGGAACCTGAATTCATTAACTAATTCATTTCATAGCTATTGAGTCCCACTTTGTGCTGAGCATTGTACTGATGCTGCAGATGCAAAAGTGAACAAATCATACAAAAATTCCTATCTTGATGGAGCTCCAATTTTTTTTGCTTCTTAAAATATAATGATCAAGCAGATTTCTATTTTTAATTATTTTAGAATTCAAATTCTTAGTGGTATTTTAATTATGACTATCATTGATTACGAAAATGCTGCAGTAACTCTTTATATCAGGGTCAGTATCTTACTATTCAGATACTTCAGCTACCTTTAAAATTAAAGACAACATAGCACACACAAGTCTATCATCTGGATAAGTAACTAAGGAAAAAACCCTTCACTGTGAACCTGACTCAACAAGGGCTAACAAAAATATTGAGTCTGTAGAGGTTCATCTGAAATTGGACAACCCACCTTTCTCAAACTTTGATTTCAACTTTCACATGTGCATTCACACCATGTAGTGTATGGGTCAATGGACTGAAAGCACATGGTTTTAAAGGTAGTTAATATTATCAAAGGCGCATCTGGAGGATGTTCAAGGTTAATGAGAAATCCAGTCTTGAACATTTCATTGAGCATTGGGAATGCTTCTAAGATGTCTAGATTCAGTCAGGTATCATGTTATCAACATGAGTTAAAATGTTCCTTATTACATTAACCCTTTTCTCAAATAAAGTTACAAGCAAATAATAATCACTCTCAAAGTTTTCCTATCTGAGTGTAGACTTATAAGCAACTCTACCACCTAAGTATATAATACAATATAAAAAAGCAAGTTATGCAAATCTGGTCTCAGAATAGTTGTCCATAAAACACAGACATTTGATTATGCTGCTGCTTTCTTAAATGAGCACATTTGAAATACTTTATTTTTATTAAAAATATTTTGTTATGCTTCAAATTGCTTTATTCTTTTTCATAAGAATATCAACTAAACAGTTACAGTTGAGAGAACACAGAATGAGCAAAGGGAAAAGACTTAGCTACTAAGGGGATGAATTGGGATTTCAGTGTGTGATTTTCTGACTAGACTGCTATGTCTTTCATTTATTCTGTACCTTCTGATTTCTGACTTCCCTGGTTGTATTGACCTAATTTGTGTCTCACAAGTGTTTTTCTGTTTTCTGTGCATCAACATTAAGTTATCTAATAGAACAAAGAGACTCACTTTAGGAGTGGAACAGTATTCCTAATTTGCACACACACACATAGGCACTGGCAGGTTCTCTCTAGAGGAAAAGTAATTCAAAGGAGTTAGGTCTTGAATCAAAAATCAAAAGCCTTTTTGAAAAAAGCTTGCCTTTGAATTGATCTTACTCTTTTTATTAATTCTGGAATAGGTGCAATACTAGTTAATAGGGCCCAGACATTACTGAAGGGGAAAATGTGATCCATGAAGAAATATAGTAAGATGCAATAGTTCCTAATTGGGTGGTTGAAAACTTTTATTGAAATATAAAACACATACAGAAAAAATGATTTTTATGAACTGAAAACACCCATGTGAGTAGTACCCCAATCAAAAAGGAGTAGATCATCAACATCCAAGATGCCCTTGCTACGTACTCTTCAGGTCTTCTGTCTCTTCAAGAACAATCCCTATCTGAATACCATAAATTCATTTTGCCAAGATTGTAGTTTCATATAAATGAAGTCTATAGTAGGTACGTGTGTGGCATTTTCATACAGCATTATGTTTGTGAGATGTTTCCATTAATTTGGTCATTTCAATTGCTGTATAGTAGTTTATTAGTGACTATATTGCAACTTAATTATTTTTTCTGCTGTTGATGGACATTTTGGTAGTTTCTTGTTTGTGTTTATTACATATATACTAATAACATTTTATGCATATATTTTGATGAATATATGTATATAGTTCTGTTGGACAAATATCTAAGAATGGTGTCCAGTATTTGGAAAGGCTACTCTAATTTTGGTGTGAATGAAAGTAGGTTATTTATATACTGATATGTCTTTCTGTCCAAGTATTTTAGTTGTTGCTCCATGTGTAGTAAAAGTGACCTTTGCTAAGTTGCTTTGACAAATCAAGAAAAATAAGAAAAAAATGCGAAATTGCTCACAGTATTTATCACCTAGAGATAATAATCACATTTAATGTTTTCTTAGAGTCTTTTGCTGTGATATGCATCTCTATTTACTTACCTAAAATTGCATAGACTCAGTTTACATTTTTCTTCCATTTAACAATATAGTGTTAGCAAGTATACAAAATATAAAAAGAATTGTTTGGAATGGTGGGATAAAGGCAGTCAATGGTGTTAGAGAAGCAAATGGACATTTTAAGATACAGTCGTCAAATATTGTATTGAGGCCAGAGAAACACTAAATGAGTGTCTTTTGGGTTTAGCAAGTTTACTATTGGCCCGGACCTGCAAACTTTAGTGGAATAATGGAGTAGAAGCCAGAGTGACTAGTGAATGAGAGGTGAGGAAGAGGAGACTGAATGTGAACTACATCTTTGGGAACTTTACTTTATTCTTGGAAAGATGTACTTGGGGATGCTTAATTTAGAGAGGTCATTTCTTCCTTTGCTTTGCTTTCCTTTTCACTAGTTTGTTGCTTTTATGGGAAATAATGATATTTTTACGTGTTTTCCTTAGCTATAGGTGTCTCCACTGCCACCAGCATGATTTTGATCACTGACTACTATAATTTCTCACCTGAATTCATTGCATTTGTGTTATACTGCTCCTATAAACATTAATTATATTCTCCTTCATGATATTTATACTTCAATCAGAGAAAGGTGAATAAAGAAAAATTATTTAAGGTTAAGTGATATGTGTAATTGTCTTGATTTTCTGTTGTCACTGAATTTGGTTGTAAAATGGTTCCAATATAGATGTAAATTGGTATGAATTTAGATAATATTAAATAACTGGTTTTCCAGAATTGCAAACCTGTTTGGTCATCTATATCCTTATCTGCAAATAGGATGTTGGTGGAAAGTTGCCATGGTCCTCTGAGGAAATCTTTCCCCAGTATTTGGAGGGAATGGTGTTTGGAGGGAATGATGTTTGTTTGTAGCAGCTTTGAGTAAACAGACTCTTTAAGTGTATCTATGTGATTTATGATTTTTATTCTTTTAAAAAAGTTATATACATACAGAATAGAAAAAAATATTTATTCTATTATTAGGTATATTATCTCATTGGATGGTGTGGTCAATATGTTATTTAGAGTTACAAAAATTCCAGAGGGAAGTCTGATGAGGCAGATGATAAGTTGCCCATGAAATATACATATTTGAGTGATTTGTCCTGCTCGATATTGACAAGTATATTTCTGCTCCTAATACTCTTGACAGTAACTGAATAAGTTTAAAAGATAAAATTTATTATGTTTTCCTAATTCACATTTATATAGACTTTTGTGATGTCTCCTCTTAAAGTTACTGGGCTTTATTAAATGTATAAGCAGAGATGATTTTTCTCAATAACAAAACTATAATTGTTATAGGAATCTGATATATTCAAGTCACTTTTCAGGGAAAATTTAATGAGATATATTGAGCATCTTCATTTTTTTAATGCTAAAATTCTTTTGAAAACTGTAAACTAGCTTTTCTTGAAACATTACAATAAATGACAAATCACCTTTGTCAAGATAATTAAAAAAACATAAATATGTATTGATTTGGTAGTTCATATATACATATATACATACATGTTATGCACATATGTATATATGCATACCTAAATGTATATATACACACATATATATATACACATACATATTATATATGTATATGTTGTGTGAGTTTTCCATTCTGACCCTCAAGAGCTAGACTATGTTTATAAAAGTGTACTTTTGTTATTAGAAATTGAAGTGTTTTGTTTAAAAAAGAGAACAATAAAATGATGCTGTGTTCACTTTTTGTTACTTTTATAGCAAATTATCACAACCTTGGAAGCTTAAAATAACCAAAATTTATGCTCCTGTAGTTGTGGAGACCAGAAGTCCAAAATTCAGGTACCATGGTCCCTCCTAAATTCATATTATAAGGAATATTCTTTTCCTTGCTTCTTCTGGGTTTTGTTAGCTCCAGATTTTCCTTGACTTGTAGCCACAGCATTCCAGTCTCTTCCCCTTTCTTCACATTACCTTCTCTTCCTGTCTGTCTCTGACAGAGTAATTTTTTAACGACACCTGTCACTGGGTTTGGGATCCATATGAAGAATCCATGATGATCTCACTTTAGGATCCCCAACTTTTATTTCCACAAAAACTCTGTCTAAATAAAGTAACATTTACATGTTCTTGGGGTAAGGGCATGGACATATTTTTTTGGGGACTCATAATTCAACCCATTAGATATAGTTATTAAACTATTAATGGAAGGAAGGAGTAAAGATGATGGAGGTAATAGGCTCGAGGATTCTGGTGGCTTATGTGGTATGATATAAACCATAAATTGAATTAAACAGATTTAACATTTTGAAAGTCACATAGAAATATAAACAAAAGAAAAAAAATAACAATTAAAAGATTTTTAATATGTTCTAACACTGTCTTTCAAATATTCCTCAAATGGGGAGTAGTTCTGGTGTTGAAAAATGAGATAGGAAATCAATAATAATGGAATAGAATTTGATTTGGATAACTCTCTGAAGAAGAACAAACAATTATGATTTTACCCAGTGCTGTCATTGTGGAGAGGATATTGAGAAATAAGGCTGAAAACATAAAAGAAGCATATGGTAAAAATGTGTTACCATGACTCTAAATGTACATGTTCTGTGAATTCATCACCTCATTGTCAATTATTCCTACTCGAATGGTTGTCTTGATTTATGAATGGAATTTAGGAAATCATCCCTAACATAAAGTACAATTGCCTTCCATATACATGAAATTATATAATAAAATTTTTCTTGTTATTTTGAAGGGATACCGAGTGTTCTTCTGTTTGGATATGCATGATTTATTTAAGCAATTTTGCATATTTTTCTTATGTTCCTTCTACTACTTTTACAGTTATAAATAACACAGTGGTGAACATGTTTTTTCCCTTTATTTCTCATAATGTAATTAAATAGATTCCATGTAGAACTTTCAAGTTAAAGAACATGAATATGTTTCAGAGTCTTATGTATGTTATCAAATTATTCCCAAACTATGTTAAAAATATATTCATACTATGAAAGTTGGACTAAGCATTATGTTTCTATGATATTGTGTTACTATGGTTCATTTATTTCAACTATATCACTTCATTTATGAATAAACCACAATTTAGTGATCTATTCTTATGGGCACTTAAGTTTTTTCTAATATATCAATAATTTAAACATGTCCTCTTGTGCACTCAAGTGGTAATTACTATAGTATTTCTATTTAGCATTAAAATTATATATAAAGAAAATTAAATTTTCTAAATGGTTCCAAATTATACCTGTCATATATGGACACTTTATCTTACCCCCTGGTCTATGTTTTTATACCTGTGTTACTATCTGATTTTATTATTATAGCTTAGTAAAAGTTCTGATATGTGATTGAGAAATTCCTCAAACCTTGTTTTGCTTCAAAGTTAGATATCTATTTTTAGTATTTTGGTATTAATACATGAAATTTAGATGAGCTTATTAAGTTCCTTATTGCTATTTTGATTTAAATTACCTGAAATTTCATTTGGGAAAGAATATTACATTTTAATTGATATTATGCATGACATCTTTTACTTTTCTATTATATAATACAATTGGTTAGTACTAGTGTACTACATACCTCTGATTTTTGTGTGCTTTTTTAAAATGCAGCAGTCATGTTGATTCGCTTATTTTAATAGCACACCCCCTCCTCTGCCTGGAAATTGTCTTGGGTTTTCTATGTACACAATAATACAATCTGTGAATAAATTTTTATCTTATTTTTTTTCTTATCTTCTTGCATTGGGTAAGACCTACATTACAGTAAGTTAGAAAAAGTCATAGAGGGACTCCTTATTTCATCTTAATTTAATAGGATTGCTTTAGACATTTATCCTTTTAATATTTATGACATTTTGTTCATGATGCCTTGTTAGGTTGAGTATCATAATGTTACGTTTTACTGTTTTTGTAAACTTCTATGGAGGTGAATATATGGTTTTTCTTCTTTAATTTGGCAATGTGTTGTAGTAATAGCTTTACTGACCTAGAATTATCATGAATTCAGGGTGAAAATGTAATTAATTATCATAATTTTGATTTATTAATAATTCAGTTTATAAAATTTGGATCTATGGTCTTAAGTGAGATTTTTCAATAGTTATTTCCCCACCAGATATTATTCTTTCCCTATTTGGTGTTGGGGTTATGACACACTCACAATTAATTGGTTTTCAGTCTTTGAAATAATTTGGAGTAATTGTTATAAAGCTAATTGATAAGTAGACACAGATTATCTCTTTTTCCTTTTTTAATGGAAAGATACAGGTATGAATGACAGTGAGCAGGAAGACACACAGGAAAAGAGAGGAGGAAGTATTTTATTTATTCATGTTTTATTTTAGTTGTATGTCTTGGTTGTTTTCCCCAGCCCAAGACCTGAACCTGGGTCTCTGGGCAATGTAGACTGCAATTGGCTGAAGGCAGATGACCAACTACTCCACCAGGGTGCATCAAATTATCTCTTTCTTGATGAGATGGGAAACTATGGCTAGAACCTTTTGAACTGAGAGATTTTAAAAATAATTAAATCAAATTTGATAGACTTAATAATAGTGTTAAAATATATGATAGAAAACTCAACAGAGTAAAATAATTGAATTGTTTAATTCTGCACTGAGGGATATCTGTAGGTCCTGAAAAGCCATATAGCTATACAATTATAAATATATATCAGTCTTATTTAATGTGGATAAAATCAGGAAATATTCTTTGAATTTTTATAACTTCAAACTTTTTTTATAGATAAGGTAGAATTTCTGTCATGTCAGTAATGACATTTTTTGACATGCCTGTGACATTGGATTTCATTATAAAATAATAATCCTATTTTTAATGAAGAAATTTGACTTTTGTCTACTTATTTACTTTAATTATAATTTAATTATTTGATCGATGTATCATTGGTTTATAGTACTATATAAGTTTCAGAAATATAACTTCACACCTAAATAAGTATGTATATCACATCATACCACCAGGGTTCTAATGTCATTTATCACTCTCAAGTTGACTCCATTTCTCCTCTTTCCTTCCTCTTCTTCCTATTAAGCATCATTTTTATTTCAGTCTTAGAATTGTTTTGTTAGTTCCTTTGCTTTATCTTTATATTCCACACATGAATAACTATGCAGTATTTATCTGTTTTTTCTGACTTGTTTCACTTAGCATAATCATGTCACGATCCAGCCATGTTACAAAATGCAAATTTTCATCTCTCTTTTTTAATAGCTCAGTAGTATTACATTTAGCATATATATTTATATATATGAATATATCTATTCATATACATGCATATGCATATATGTCACATGTTTATCCATTCGTTTATTAAAGGGCATTTAGGTTGACTCCATATCTTAGTTATTGTGAATTTTGCTGCTATGAATACAGGAGTGCATGTATCTTTACAAACATTCATACATTAAATGAATGTGCACTTGGGACTCAGCTGTATCTGTTTTAGTAAGTCACTGAAGTAGGTAATAATTAACTTAATGTCTAAATAGTAATGAACATAATTTTTTGCATGATGAAAAATTTAGAAAAATTGAATATTTTAGTGTCATATTAATAAACCCAATAAAAGTTGTTCTATTTTTCTAAGTGAAAAAACATTTATTTTTCATCTTTGCTTATTTTGTAAAATAAAACAAGAAAAAAGATAATTAGCTTTATTGTCATTATTACTAGTATTTTACCACTGATATATTAGGAATAGGGAAGTAGAATAACTGGGAGTACCTTTAAATTTTTTTCTCCTTTGGATTTTTGTAATGCTTTTTTATTCAATACAGTTATGTACATTTTATAATTTAAATTTATATTTTAGCACTATCAAGGTTTAATAGACAAATACAATTATAGTATAAAGTATACAATATGATAATTAGAAATACAAACTCATTATTTTTTCTTTTTAAAGGAAAGGTGCAAGCAGGAATTAAGATGAGTAGGCAGGCAGTAGGAAGAAGCATTTTATTTTACTTTTATTGGTTGTTCACACTGATTGTAAATATGAACTAATTTTGAAAGAATTACCACCATCACATTAAAACGTTCATCACCTAACATATTTGCTTCCCCGATGCCCCATCATTTGTTTTGGTAAGAACACAATTTCTAGTCTTCTGAAAAATTTCAGTTATACAATACAGTATTAACACCTTAACCACCATGCTACGTTAGATCCTCAGACCTAATTCATTTTATAATTGAAAGTTTGTGACCTTACCCTAAGGTCTGGCAACCATTCTATTCTGTTTCTATGAATTTTGGCATTTTTCTTTTTTATATTTCATACATAAGTCATGCCATATTTGCCATATTTGTCTCTGTGTGTCTGGCTTTTTATTTAGCATAATCCCTTCAGTTTCATGTAAGTTGTAAAAATGGTAGAACTTTCTTCTTTTTAGAGGTTGAATAATATTCCATTATGTTATGATATTTAATATTAAAATTATATTATTGCATATTATATTGTATATTAAATAATTATATGCTACATTGTGAAAATCCCTTTTCCATTCATTCATCAATAGGTTGTTTCCCTGTCTTGGCTATTGTTATTAATGTTGCAATGAACATAGGAGTACAGATATTTCTTCATGATTCTGGTTTCCTTTGTCTATACTACCAGAAGTGGAATTACTGGATCATATGATAATTCTATTTCTTAAATTTCAAGGAAACTTAACAATGTTTTCCATAGTGACTGTACCAGTTAACATTCTCACCAATCGACAGTGTACAAAGGTTCCCTTTTCTCTGCATCCTTGTCATCATTTGTCTTTTTGATAATAGATATCCTAACAGGTGTGAGATGATATTCCATTGAGGTTAATGATATTGAGCATGTTTTCATGTATCTGTTGGATATTTGTATGTCTTCTTTGGAAAAATGTCTTTTTGAAATTAGATTACTGTTATAGTTTGACAGCTGAGCTGTGTGAGTTTTTTGTATGTTTCAGATATTAGCCACTTATGATATATATTGTTTAAAATTTTTTTCTCTCATTTAATAGTTTGCTTTTTCATTTTGTTGATGGCTGTATTTACTATGAAGAAAGTTTTTAGTTTGATATAGTCCCCATGTTGATTTTTTGATATGTTGCCTGTGCTTTTGGTGTCATACCTAAAAGAATCATTGTTAAGACGAAAGTCAAGAAACTTAACTTTTAGGAGTTTTAAAGTTTCAGAGCATATTTAAGACTAATCAATTTTAAGTTGATATCTGTGTACTCTATAAGATATGGGTTCAGTTTTATTACTTTGCATATGGCTATCCAGTTTTCCAACTCAACTTATTGAAGAGACAGTCTTTCCCCATATACATTCTTGACTCATTTGTTGTAAAATAATTGATTACGTATGGTTTATTTCTGGGCTCTCTAGTCTAATCTATTGATGTAGGTGACTGTTAAATGACAATATCATACTGTTTTGATAACTTTATCTTTGTAATACTAGTTTGAAATGAGGAATTTTGATGTCTCTGACTTTGTTTTCCTAAGATTGTTTTGGCTATTCATGGTCTTTTGTCATTCCACATAAATTTTAGGACTTTTTTTTCTCATTCTGTGAAAAATACCATAGAATTTTGATAGGGATTGAATTAAAACTGTAGATCATTTCTGATAGCATGGACAATTTAACATTGTCAGTTCTTCCAATCTTTGAATACTAGATACATTTCTATTTTTGTCTTTTTAAACTTTTATCAGTGTTTTGTAGTTTTCAGTGTATGGTTCTTTGGTTGAATTTATTCCTAAATGCTTTGTTCATTTTTGATGCTACTGTAAGTAGAATTGCTTCTTAATTTCTCTTTCTAATAGTGTATTCTAAATGTATAGAAACAAATTATTTTGTATATAAATTTTTCATTCTGCAACTTTACTGAGTTCATTGATTATTTCTGGCAGGTTTTTGGTGGATGTGCTTACATCTTAGTAAAAATTGCTTCTTTGTTTGCCAGAGTCCTGTGAGATTCATGAATGTAATCCATGTTGGCTATTAGAGTTAAGTGATTTGAGTGCCCATCTCTCAGATGGCAGCTGTGAAATTTGGGGCACTCTATGAATGAATATACTTCCAGGGAGTTGTAGGAGACCTGGTTTTATTTCTGGAAGTGAGTTGGAGGAAGGAGGGGAAAAGACCATTGGCTCTTTGGTTCTGGGGAGGATCTCCATTAGTACTTAGGTGTGTGATAATTAGAAGCCCAGACAGTCAGAGAGTAGATAGTAGATGGGAAGTCGTGACATCTTTTTGTGTTCAAGGTCCCATTTACAAATGAAAAAAATAAAATATCTATTCTATAATGCCCTGTTCCAGAGGTCCACTGTGAACAGTAAATAAATATGTGTACATAAAAAAATGTTTCTTTGCTTGCAATAGCCTTATCAGACTCTTAATATGAACAGTTACCTATCAGAGCTTGTGTTTTGGGGGTCTTTCCCTCAAGTCTTAGTCTTAGAAGTTGGATTGCTAGATTTGTGGTCCAAATCCTTCACTCCTTAGGGAGAATTTGAGAGTTGGATGTTCTTCTTGATTGTATGGCATTGTAACTTAAAATTTATAGGGAATGTTTCTCATCCTTTCTTACTCATTTTTGTGTATTTTCTCAACTGCCCAATGTGGGAATCATTGCTAGCTTCTGGGTTTCTCTCAGAGGGAATTACTTCTGGTATAGCTCTATTTTTGGTATGTCTGTGGGAGGAAGAAAATCCAGGAGTTTCCTATGTCACCATCTTGGTTTAGAATCTCATTTTATCTTTGAATAACCCACTTCTAAGAGTGAATCTCAAGAAGCATGAAGTACCTCGAAGTCCCACAGGACCTTGGCAGTATATTTTGTTTATATTCTTTCAAATGCAATATTAATTGAAGGCAGAGGTGTCTACGCAGAGGTGGACAGGTTGCAGCATCCTGAGTTTTTTTTCTCTCATAGTGATAGTTGGTAGGGAAGGAGAGCCTGTTCAGAGCAACCAACACCAAGAGCTCGTCAGAGTGGCCAACACAGGCTGCTTGGTGTCCAGGGGCATTGAATTTTTGTTCCTAGGGGGATTAGCACGCTGTACACTTTGTCTACAAACCAAATGATGTTACAGAAGAAAGACTGAAAGGACATATATCCAAATTTTAATACTAGTGACCTTGACTAGTGGATTAAAGGAAAAATTATATCATAAAAACACATCAACACAACAAATACTAATAACAGTAGTTTCTGACTAGTGGGATGACAGATGGAATTTGTTTCTGCTGCTTCTTTGTGTATTACAGGTTTTATGCATCTGGTATTACTTTTGTGCTTAGAGACTATTGTTGTTTAAGACAAAAAGAATAATAAAAAGGCAGTTAACATTGTTCAATAAACTTGAAAAATATTATGTGACATCTACAGACACTATGATTAACAGTTGTATGAATTGAGGTCGATAAATTGCATGACTCTTTAGATAATTTTTGCTCCTCTACCAAAAAAATACAAAGCTAATTTTAATATGTGAGTGTGTGATTTTTTGTGTTATACAATATATGTGTATGTTTAGACATAAACTTATGAAAACTCATGATCTTTTCTTTTTAAGGAAAGGTACAGGCAGGAACAATGGTGAGTAGAAAGGCAGGCAAGAAGAGAGAAATGGAAGAATTTTATTTTATTTTTATTTAGTTGTTCACACTGGTCGTTTCCCTTGGACCTGAGATTTGAACGCAGGGGTATGTGGCCTGCACTCCTTTGGAGGCTATTGACCCAACTGCTGCTCAACCAGAGCATACCTGAAATGCATGATTTAAGAAGTTTTCTATAGAGATACCTCAGTTAGTTTGTTTAAATGCCTGATGTACAATGTGTTAATGTGTGTGTGTGTGTGTGAACTTTTGTGTGTAGAATGTGTTAACCTGAAAATAAGATGTTGAATTCTAGGAGTGTTTCTAAAATCTCAGTTTGTTCACATGGAAAAATTTAATATATGTTACTTGATTTCTTTTTCTCATAGTGCTTTAGATTTCAATGTGAATATGTTCCTTGGATTTTCTTCTGTAGCAGAGAATTGAAAGATTTTATGATAACCTGTGCAAATAGTACAAAGCATAGTAGTTTTGCATAATTATATGCTGAATTTCAGGCAGATGCTTTAAACACACACACAGACACAGACACAGGCACACGTGTACACACATCCCTACCAAAACTCAGAAATCCGTCCTGTGTTGTAAGATAATAACATGTGTGCCATGCTTTCCTTGACCACACAATTTTTTTTTCTTTTTTGTGTCTTTTGAAACAGAAGGAAGATATCCTTTATATCTCAGGATGGTCAAGACAGAACAAAATTTCTTTTAATTTTTAGAATCTTTCTTTTTCTGACCAGAGTTTCTTCGAACTGTCTTCTTGGCCTTCTGTATTTAAGTTCTCAAAAGCACACAATCTCAATTTTATAATCAGATGTTTGGATGACAAATAATCTATGAAAGTTAAAACTAAGACATGCCCATTATTTTATTTGCCACATGCCAAGAGTGTTATGATGGCCCAGTCTCAGAATTTCTAAATGCAAAAAAAAAAAATTCTTTATCGTAGTAGAATCAGGACTGTTAAAGTTGCTATCAAAAGTTATGCAATTAAATTTAGAGTGTAAGAATTACAGGATTTTTCTTCTAATAGGTTCACCCAGATCCCAGATCATCATTTTGGATCAATTCCACATCAGAAGTTATTCCTTAAGCTCATCTATGATCATAGGGACTTCAATTATTAAGGCATTGTTTTTTTGAGAACAGAAAGAAACTCAGAACTAGTGATAGCCTGGAGAAGATTTTTGGCTGCCAAGAATATTTTCTAATTCATCACCTTGCTCTTTAACTAAAAAGTAGTTATATCCACTTTCCACTTAATTCCCTCCCTCTCTACTTCCTTCCATCTGCTCTTTCTTCCTTATTAAAACAACAAAACAATCATTTGTTGAGTCTGCAACTACCCAAAGTCATGGAAAAAATAATGATGAAAATGAAAGAATTATCACTCTGAGTTAATACAGACTACCTATTCCATTAGTTTCTGAAGTGACTGGAATGAATAGATGGTCTCTTGTTTGATCAGCTACAAAACAAAAGGTTCTTTTTTTTGGCCTGAGAAACTGTTTTTTTAAATGCATTTCTTTTATGTAATAAATAAATGTATCTTAATGTTAACTAAAGGCACACACACACACACACATTGATATTTTACCCACAATAGTATTTTAGTAAAACCGTGAAACATCTCTGAAGCAGTGTTGTTTAGGTGATAGCCATACCTTCAGTACAAGAGTGCTCTCATCTTTCAGTGTCCTTAATAGAGAAGACAGATTTTACAAAAAAGGATATTTTTTGAAGTATGATTTCTTAGGTCTGGTGGAATAGTGGAGAGTTATACTTTTGTCTTATTACAGACAGGCATAGTCATATTGCTCCAAATAACCCTTTCCTGAAAGTACAGTCATTTACATTTTGGAGAAGTTGATTAAAACATTTGCATCACATTTTCTACTTGTGATCATTAATATAATAATAGTCTGGGGCTCTTGGCCTTTCCTGACCTCTCTTTCTTCTCTAAACAAATGCTTTACCTACTGGTACCAGAATTGGCAAGAAAGGTTCTTTTGTATAATTAATGATGGAAAAATGCATAGAAGCAATTCTAAGAAATGTTCTTTCCAAGACAAAAGCACCTTAAAACATCTACCTCAGCAATTTGAGTTAAAAAGATTTCATATAGAAGATATTCTTAATGTTCTTGATGGCAAGAAAAACACAAATATGAAATTTTTTGAAGAAAACTCTGTACTTTTTGCTTCTTGAAGAATAATCTGTTTTTAATTTAATTTTTTTAATAAAAGGATAAGTGTAGGTAGAAATGAAGTTGAGCAGAGGCAGGCAGGCAGGAAGAGAGAAGAGGAAGCACTTTACTTGTTTTATTTCAGTTGTTCATCTTGGTTGTTCTCCCCAGTCCTGGGACACTAACTTGGGTCCTTGTGATGTATATGGACTGTGTTGCCTGGAAGCAGTCGACCTAACTGCTATTCCACCAGGGTGCACTGAATTCCTCTGTTTTTAGTGAAATGAAGGAGATATTACATTTATTTGATCTCTGTACTAGTTTAAGGCCAACTCATGCTCTTTTTGGAGGAGATGTTGAAACCTTTCATATGTCACTGTTTCTAAGGGTTAATTTAGAAACAATATCAATGACATGACATTCAGAATATAGACTGTCATAGCAATAACTAGATTATAATTGAAGTAAAAGATGAAGTAAAAATTGAACAAATCATATTCGTTTGATAAAAGTGGGCAATTAGGAAGCAGTGGTAATTGAAACCATCAGGGAGGCTGCTGCTTGATGACTGAATCAATTTAATCTGGGTTAGAGCTGTCATGGACAAAGATGATAACTAAAGATGGGGTCCTCTCTCCCTTCAGGTCTGGCTTCCATTATACTTAAGTGAAATCCATAGTCTTTACAATAGCTTAAATGGCTCTCCTTATTCTGCTATCTATTGACTTCTGTGTCTTTTTCACTCTAGTCCTTGTCTCCATTCTATTCTCCGGACACCTGGCCTTCTTTGCTTTCCCAAATATTGTGTGCTCTTCCATGACCTCAATTGGAATTCTCTTCACTCAGTTTTCCCAAGTTGATTTCTCTTTTTCCCATGGAAAAGAACTTAAATATCTTATTTCTTCTCAGAGATGGTTTCCCATAAACCTTAGATGCCCTCATGGCCTGTCATTTTACCACGAGTAAATAATTTTTATGGATTTTCTCCTTATCTGTTCTTGTATATTTCCATACTTACTTTTACATTTATCTCCCCCTCACTATCTTATAAATTCCATGAAAACAGAATTAATTGAAGATTTAGTCAATTTCCAAGGTACCAAACATAAATGAATGGTCCTTGACTGAGTCTCAGAACTGTTTGGTCATTAATAACTATTTCCCATGTTAACAACCATTTCCATCATTTTTTTATTGGGAGGAAGTAGAAAGGTGAAATTTTCAAGAGAGAGGGTAAAGGGACATTTCCTAAAGAATATTATTGGAATTGGCTTGTAAAGTAAGTCATACTGAGATAGACTCAGCATATTTTACTCAGAATATATGTTTCAAAATAAAAATTAATAACAGTTTTCTATTGGTTTTCATATACATACTTTAAAGATATTGGTTAAAGTTTGTTAAACCAGTTACAGTTAGAACTCTTGTTTTTTCCTGGTTCTAGAGCTATTGTTCTTTACTATATTCCTTTATTTTTTTTTTACTTTTTAATTTTTTAACCACATCAATTTTCAAACAAATAAAAGCAAAGAATAGACAGTGAAACTTTATGGCCTATTACCCAGTTTCAACAATTACCAACCATCTGGTTTATCTATTCCCATCCCCACAACTTGTTTTTACTTTTAGAAAATTTTAAAACAAATGCTAAACATGGAATTTCACCAGTAAACAGTTGAGTACACATCTTCAGAGTCCTTAGTCTTATCACCACATAATCACCTTGACTGCATGTCTATAAAGGGCCACAAACGATTGAAAATGCTGGTCTGTTCCTTTAAAGGCAAAGTAAAAAGAGCAAAAGCCAAGTCAGATCTGAATGCCAGCCTGATCATTACATTTCTGATATGTCACAGCCTTTCTGACAAATAGGATTTTCTTCTACAAAATGATTGGAACTTGTCATTTACATGAAATAATGGGTATTGGTGACTGAGTACATGGGATGAGTTCGAGGTTCTGGATTTCTCTTCTTAAACCCAATGTAATAATTTCCTGGGACTCTCCTAGCAAAATATCATTAATTGGATGCTTTAAAACAAGAGAGATTTATTCTCTCACAATTCTAGAGACTTCAAGTCTGAAATCAAGGTTTGACAGAGTCATGCTCTCATGGAAGGCTCTAGGAAAGGATCTGTTCCAGGCCGTTCTCCCTTTCTTCAGGTGGTCATGGTCACTGGTAATCATTGTTCTTCTTGAATTGTGATAGCATAATTACAGCCTCTGCATCCATCTCTTTACATGGACTGCTCCTATGATTTCTGTGTTCAAATTTCCATTTTGCTATACAGAAATAAGTTGCTGGATTAGAGCCCACCCTTCTCTAGTGTGACCTCCTTTTGATTATATCCTCAAAGCCCTATTTCCGAAAAATGTCACATTCACAGATACTAGGTAACCATGAGATAGGGCAGCAGGCATATGATTCAACTTCATACAACCAAGTCACTGGACTCAGGCTTTCCACAACAGGTCTGAGGACTTTCCTTGCAGTTAACTGAGGTTGAGGAAACTAACTCCCAGGGAAGGAAAGAAGTTTCTCTATGATACAGGTTGCCCTAAACTAATAGTCCTGGTTTTGTAGCTCAGAAAGTAAGCTTGGGTCCTGGCACTCTGGAGAAGGAAATCCATCCTGAGAGGTGTCTGTCTGCCACCTGCATTTTGCTGCACTCAGAACAAAGTCCTTCTTCCTGGACCTGCCAAGCCCATACAGCTGTTCCTTTGCTCCTGGTCAACCAACCTTCCTTGAGTCCCAAATGCACCAAGTTCATCTGCCTCTGCACCATCAGTGCTCTTTTTTAATATTAATTGAATAAAAGGAATCTTGTTTTACTATATTATATAGGTTTAAAATGTACATCATTGTAAATCAGTATCTGTATATAATACATTCAACTCATTACCACCATTTCAGTTCTTCCTCTACTACACAGTTGATTTCCTGGGAGGCCTCTGCTTCTTAAAGGGAAACAGGCTTCTAGGAGATAAATTCTGCTGGTGGTAAGAGGTGAGGACTCACTGGAGGTGACATCCTTTTGGTTCGCAATCCTCCTCTTTGGCTAGAATCTGAACTCCTGTCTGCTTCTGATGTCTTTTTCTGAATTGGGGTTTTGGAGTAATTGAGTGGATTAACTCAAGGCTCTTGAGACACTAGCAATTTTGAATCTATTTGGTCTCATTTAGTCTAAAACTGAGGAAATCTGAATGGTGATAATGCCTTGTCCTAGACACAGGAGGAACAATCCTTGTGTTAGGATTAAGATAATACTTTTAAGACACCCCTGGTGATTTAGTGGTAACTTAAATGTGGCCCGCATAGTTCGCTTACATCCTAAGAAGCTGAGTTTATTACCCAGGACCAGGAGACTAACCATGATGAAGAACTAAATAAAAATAAAATAAAACACTTCTTCCTTTTCACTCTTCCTTCCTCCCTGTCTGCCTACACACCTTCATTCCCTCCTGTACCTTTCCTTTAAAAAAAAGATAATATTTTCTGGCTCATTCATTGTATCTAAATAAAACCTAAATAAAAAGTCAGAAGAAATTATGCTAGATATGTGAATAATCTTTCAGTAATTTGTTAAAATAATTGAATAACTATTGTATGTCTGGGAATTTCCTAGAGATTTTTACATGTTTCATAATATCAAATGTCATTAAAATACATATTTATGATGAGCAGGTGGCTGTTACTACATGTTTTATCTTAAATATTATTTAAATAAAATCTGTTAAGGGAATTTAAAAGGGTTTGGTGTGGTCATATAACTTAAATTTCCATTTGTGCATTTATTAATAGTTTGACTCATAAATCTATTTAAAATATTTTTGATTGAAATAAGAAATAGTTTGAAATGCATACAAACATTCTTCAATACAATCTTTTATGTTACTTCCTATATAATTTAGACAATGTGCTTCTCCAGATTTCCTAATTTGTGACATTAATAGTTGGAATAAGGTGAAATCTTAGGTCTCTTCCAGTCCTAATATTTTATGATTTGTTTTTGTCTTTGACAGATGAATATCTTTAAAAAAATCTTAGATTGAGGTAATTTAGATTTTCAACATAATGCAAGTCCAACATATGCAGGTTCACCATTACTCAAATGCATGACAACACATCACACCTACCACCCATTTACAAAATGTCCTTCACCACTGCCCATTGGACACCCCCACCATCACTTACTCCACTCTAACCGTTTTATTTTTGTCTGTGTGCTTTATTTCTTTATATTCCACATGAGTGAGATCACTTAGTATTTGTCTTTTCCTTCTGACTTATTTTACTTACATAATCTCCACTAGGTCCCTCCTTGTTGCTGCAATGACAGGATTATTGTGAACATTAGATAAAACAAAACAAAATTACTTTATAAAAATATAGTATAGTATGTCAAGTAAGGTTGTCATGATCATTATTTATTTGTGTTGTCTATGATGCAACCAGAGTATAATTATTGAATCATTAATCTGATTAATTCTTTTAGTGAAAGTATCCTTGTACTGAGTGAGAAGCCAGGTACTTTAATATGATAAAGAAAACAGCATTCATCTAACATTTATATTGATAATACTTCACATCTGAATACTTTAAAATTTACAAATACCACTTACAGTACCCACGATGACTAAATTGAATATAATTTTGAAACCAGCTCTTTTGAAAGCTAAATTTGATAATATTGTGCTATCACACAGAATTGTTTTTACAAGTAATAATATGTAGTGAACGTTTTTCAATATATTGCTTTTTTATCTAGTTATTTTAAAATACCGACTTTTGGAAGACATAGTTAAAATTATTTTTAAAAGTCTGTTAGGACTATGGGTCTAGTAAAGTTTGCTTTTAAATTACAATCATCTATTCAGATCCATAGTAGACATAGGTTATGAATTTCCTCCTATTTATTTTTGGAACTTGCTGTATATAAATTGATGTGTGTATGAACAGATACATATACAAAACTTAACATTTGTCTACAGAATTAAGGGCTTATTATCAACTTAAAATATTGTATTGAAATTTGGGAGGATAAAAGTCATTTCAAAGATAAAGTTTTAGCATTTATATTTTAAAAGTTACTTTTTCTCCTTACAGTTGTAGTTTTGATCATTAGTCAAACATATTAAAAAAACTAATAGTTTATCATGATTATTTTCATAAGTAGTTCAGAATATTTTGAGAATAAAGGGGAAAAATTCTATGCCTAATACAAAATCAAATGTATAGTTAAAATTTTAAGTATACATACTACTATTTTGACTAAATTTTCAAAAAGACATATCTATATGGTTAAAATTATCAAGAAGAAAAGTTGAAAAATTTATTCAAATATATAGGTTTATCATTCTCAGCATTTTTATATTTGGATATAATTTCTTGACTTTTTTATTAGCACATTTGGTGATATGTTAGAAAATATTAACTTTTGGCTCTCCTGAACTACATTTCTGTTCTTAAAACAATACCCAAGGGAAATTTTATTGCATCATATTATATTTCAATTAAGCGTATTTTCATGTAATTGTCTTGTATATTTTATGTCAGCTGTCAAACATATATCTTAATTTTTTCTCTGAAATTAATTAAATTACTGCATGACTTTTAGCATGTTATTTCTTCAACAAATTTGATTTATTGAATTGATCTTAATATGCAATATTTCCTACATTTACATGTATTAACACAATATAAGAAATGATGGTCATTAAATAATTCAAGTGTTACACTTTATTTTTATGTAGCAAAATTGTTTTCTCTGTAAAACTCTTTGTGAAGTTTAGTCTTTTAAAAAAGTTCAAATGCTTATCAGTTATTTTTGTTATTCACAATAATCTTCTATAAATTATACATTATTGATAGAATTTTGCTCTGAACATTTATTTGATTTGTTTACATCCAAACATATTTTAAACAAATTGATAACTTGCCTTTTATTTGGCTTAGTGTTAATTTGGATAGCTTTCAAGTCCATTATGAAATGAAAAATTTATGCAGATAATCAAATAAATATTATATATGTGGATTGAAAATACCAGTAAAATGACATCAAATATACTTCATAAGATAGATGTACAAATGCATTTCAGTTCTTTTCTCATCAGTCTCCTTTATATTTTTAGACAGTCTTTATGTGAATACAATGACTTCAATATCAAATATTTTAAATGATGCTTGAAATATCAGTCACTTGACTTTGATGTCACACACAATTAAATCCAACCCATCTTCTCTCAGTTAATAACAGCAATCTCACCAAGTCTAGTGCCTAATTAATACCAGCTATTTGTCACAAAGAGGTGACACATGTATATCAGAAATCTTGAAATATTGTTTTTTGCTGAAGTGTAGCCAGTCAGCCCTGCAATATAGAATGTGTCGTATGTATGATTGGCTTTAAAGATTTCAAAGGCCCCTTAGTTTAGTGTGTTCAAGCTGAGATGCGACAGTGCATAGAAGGTGTTACTGATGTGACGGGTCCCTTTAGGCTGCTAAGTAGGAAGGTATTTAGAAAAAAAATGCGGCTCGCACTGAAAGGTTCAGACTTGATCATTTGCTTAGGGGATGGGAGAATTAAGAATAAAAATTCCCATGGAAATTTGCTTAACCTGCGATTTGTAAGCTACATGACAGAGTACACAGTCATAAATTGACTTATTTTCTTATAAAATATTTCCGGTACTGTTCCACTCAAAAACCCTTCTCTACGTAATTATTCTATATATAGTTAGAATAGCATCCACCAAGGGAGTAACACTTTTCCTTCTTAAATTCATCTGTACTCTGTAATGAGATTGACTTAAATTTAAGTAGTAATTACAAATCATCAAATTAAGTGAAAATATTTGAAGTAAATATAGGTAGAACACTAATTAGCTGTATAATTCTATGAAAAATAGGTGGAAAGTAAGGTCATTCATCGATCAGGTACTTATGAACCTGTTCATATACATTAACATTTAGAATTCAGATAAAAAATGCATAGTTGTTAACATTTTCTTTTAGAATATGCCTAAGAGTTAAGTAGACCAATCATATTGCTGTAGCTTAGATTTTCCACTAGAAAATACAAATCGCTCTTTAGGGATATGGAGAAAAAGAAAATGCTGCTAAAACATTGTGTTAAACTAACATTCTCTCTCTATTTTTCTTTTTCTTTTTTAAAGAGAGCAAGGTAGGTAGGAAGGAAAAGAGAAGAGGAAGAAGCACTTTTTATTTATTTCATTTTGGCTTTCTGTCCAGTTCTTTGGGTTTTAAATGTTTTGTTCACCATCATCTTAGCCACTAGAATAACCAACTGGGGCATGCAGTCTCTCTCCTTTCTTGATAAAGAAAGGAAAAGAAAACTTAAAGAAGTTGTTCGATTCAGATTTAAAGGCACTTTCCCTGAAACAGTTTTGATTACTCCTTTTTTCCATGTTATTGTCCTAGAGATTTTATTTCTACTCCACCTCCCCAAGATGTTTAATTTTAAATTTACCAGCCACTTGGTAAATTTTACTCCTGTTCACTTCTGATTGAAATAGTGGCGAGAAAGGGCCAAATACGGTTGCAAATGAGAAGAATACAACAGTGCAGCAAGACAGTGACTACTAGAAAATAAAGATGCTTTAAAATTATGAAGAGATGGTAATTCATTCCAGGGTTAGAGGTGTCAAGTGACTACTTAAAGTAAACAGTTCTCATGGATCTCAAATCAGAAACCAAGGCATAGTCTCTATCTTTTCAGGACAGTTCAATTTACAAATGATAACAAGACTACAGCTTTT
This sequence comes from Solenodon paradoxus, assembly GCA_004363575.1. Taxonomy (NCBI): domain Eukaryota; kingdom Metazoa; phylum Chordata; class Mammalia; order Eulipotyphla; family Solenodontidae; genus Solenodon; species Solenodon paradoxus. The sequence goes on along the minus strand of RJWH01003335.1, from coordinate 58,825 downwards.
TTTTTTTTTTCTTTCTTTCTTTCTTTCTCTCTCTCTGTTTTCTGGTGGGGCTTAAGGAAGGTTTCTTCACGTAGAAATGCAACTTAAAAAAAGAAAGAAAAGGGAAAACCCTTAGGTTTCTGTAAATATATGATGCTTAAGTGAATGACAGACCATTTTGATTTTTGATAGTTTTATATATAGACCTAGCATGTATCTCTCTAATTTGAAGTATTTCCTTTTCATCTGTCTTCAATGGAAGTTAATGCATTTGCCACATTACATATTCTTTAATTCCTAGAAAGATTTTTAAGTCTGGAAAAATTACAGTGTCATTGTGTATTTTTGGTGTATCTGAAGAGGTGCTGATGGGATGAAGTCTTTGTTGATTCTGATGTCTACAATTTCAAAAGCTGGTGGGATAGTTTATCAAGTTCATAACATGGTTGTTTTCAGAGATAATGCAGTAGCTTCTATGACCTTCAGCAACTCCACTAGCTTCTCAAAGGTCGTTTCAGCGGGACCATTTCCAAGTGCAGAATGTGATCTCAGTCTTGTATTCACTCAGGATTGTACAACTTAAGCCAGGGTGGGACTAAGGCTTTACTACATTGGTTGCACTGGAGAAAGGGTCAGGTACCCTCCTGAGTATTCTAGGAGCATTTCCATGTGATGTAGGCCAGGCAGTTAGGAGATACAGACAGGGGAGAAGTAACACCCTGAATGATTTTCCTTTTGAGGGAATTACCTTTTTGTTTATAACAGTCCTTTTTTGATTCCCTTTCTTTTGTTTATTTATTTTGACTCCAATATGAAAATTTCATTTGTGATTAAATCCAAATACATTAACCATCTACTCTGGTTAAGAAAGTAGAAACTATAATAAATCTGCTAGGTTGAAGGTAGAGAATCTTCTAGGCTTCTCTTTCCTTATATCAATACATCTAAAATTTCCTTTTTTGTAAAGAAGACACTTTTAAGTAATAGACATTCCAAAATATGTGAGAGCTTATACTTTTAGAAGAAATTAATGGGTTAAAAGAGGTGAAGATATAGTTTTATTTTCACAGAATTAGAAGCCGTTTTGTGGTGCACTAAAATCCAGTTTTATTTGTAGGTTGGTGCTTCAAAACCTCACCGTTTTATCAGAATAGGGAATAGATATTACTTTCTCCTACAATTTCTGTCCTTATCTGGTCTGTAAACAATCATTCAGAATATAAGTCTGAGTCATTCTAAAGTCACCCTTAGTTTTCCTATCTTTTCAAATCTTGTTTATCTGTTCTGATTGGGCTCACAGGTGTGCTATGTGGCCTGATGTTCACGTGGTACACAGCTTGGGGGCCCTGAGTATCCTGAACTGAAATTTGTCAAAGAGATATACTGCAACTTGCATGACATAAACATGGATTGTTTCTGTACTTAAAGTTTTGTCAACTTCTTTAAAATTATTTACAGAATATTGCTCAGAAAGTGTGAAAATGTGTTGTTTATTAATTGTATGGAACTATATAGGATATATATATGTCTATACATATAGATCTCTCTCTATATATACAAACACACACACACGTGTATATCTTTATTCTTTGGAGTCCTAAAAATTCAAAATTTATTTAGTGCTTACTGCCTGATTTCTTGTATGTTGTAGTTGATTTACTCAGTGTGAATTGTTTCATTTGATGATAGTAAACAGTTGCCTAGATCAGTTACTTAACCATAAGTGTACATTCTTTTGCTATGTGTATTAAAAATCCAAGGACTTTTAGCTTGCAGTTACACTAGATAACAAAATTTGACTGATATGAAAAGTCAGGTTAGTTATAATTCTTGGCCAAGCACTGGGATTTTATCTATGCTTTAATTAAAATTTCACAGTGTGACACCTTCACCCAACATCCTGTTTCCAAAAGGGTTGCCACATGAAATGAATTTTATTATGTCTACTTGTTTATTAGGGAGGAAATTTCTACTTTGTCATTTCATACATATTTTGTGGTTTCTTGTCATAGGATAAATAAGAGGAAGTTATTTTAGATATTTAGAAAATACTCAGTTTATTCTATCAGGCTTAGTAAGGAAAATAAAACATTCTTCAAAAATTAACTCATCTTGGTGCCTTCCGTTTACTGATAAATATATATATGTATGTATATACATATTTAATGTAAAGGTATATGACTTACATAAAGTTTAAAATCTAGAAAACTTGATATACCAATGCAAACTAGAATTTGTGAAGAGATAGGTATCATCATTACTTCTTCAGCAGAACAAATTCATTGGCTAGTGTCCAGGCCTACTCAAAAAAGTGTCAAAACATAAAATAGAAGGGGTGATCAAGAATAGAGATTTGGTTGTGGAAATAAAGAGATTAAGACCTAGGACATTATAGACAGAGAAGTCAGGAAGTAAGATCAGAAAGTGTAGGACTTTAGAATTAAATTGTCAGGTGAAAGTCAGGCTTACCACAGAGCAATGTCAGTTTGGCTGACTAAGGTCAGCAACACTAGAGGTCAGAGTCAGGAGGGCAGTGGGAAGCATCATGATTTAAGCACATGAACAAGGTGGGGTCAGAGAGGAGGATCACCAACTGGGAAGTGATGCCTGGAGTTCTAACATCTGGCTACCCCTGCTGACTTCAGTTCCTCTTGACCTTAGCTCACAGGTTAACCCCTACATGCCCAGTGCGCTTCCTTCCTGCAGGGTGCTAACATTTAATTTAAATATAATGTTGGGTAGCATCAAAGGCAACCTCACGACCTGTGTTTCAGCAGCCTCTTATTTTTGTGTTTTTTTGATGACGCATTAAGGATTATATCCATATATAATATATTCTAGTAAAACTATTTCCAGAAACATAATGCAAATATCAAAATTACTTATAACTCTCTTCAAAAACATTGTTTATGAAAAGTAAATAATACATGCATGCACATTTACATTGATGAATGCGAGCACCTTTGAAGGGTCTCACAATTACAAATAACTACTAATTCTAGATAAAGCAATGTATATAGCCTTTCTTTGATGTGTACTGCAAAAATGGCACCTATAATTTTTTAAAAAAGAAATGAAAAATTGTTTTCATATAGTGACCTATAAACGTAATTTTTCCTAATCCAATTTTTTTGACCATAAGTTGCTTATCCTCCTATGGAGACAGAAATATGCATTATTTGTTTCTATAGTATTTTAATAGTTAGTGGTATATTATTTATTATATTGGTTGTATCTAGGCACACACTGTATAAATGCTTAAATTTAATTAATGTATGGTATACTCTTTACATAGGAGTTAATTTTATCACCTTTCACTACCTTCATGGACCCAAAGAAGAGGCATGGCATATATCTATAGAAGAACTTCCTTTGAGAAATGTGAAAATACTTTTGTTATATCTAATTTTAATAAAACTTTTCATCAAGTTATCTTCATTAGTTTTCCTTATAGTCAAATGTTATAGCAACCAAACTCAGTAAGTAATTCTGGGTGCTTCCTAAGAAGTTAATGGAAGAGGCTTTCTCGGTTTGTAGACTTAGTCATGTGATGAGCTAAAGCAATAAAATAATAAAAGTGATAAAGTCACTTGACAAACTGAAAACCCATAAAACAAGTAAGTGATGTGCTGTGCCTACTAAATTTCTCTTGATTTCCCTAATAAAAAAGGCTTTTGTTTTTGAAGAGTTGTGAAGGGTTTGTTTGTGAAGGGTTACTTTGTTAAATTTAAATTCTAGGGGATTAAAAATATAATTTCCTTTCCTTCTCTTGGTATTTCCTTTATCCCATTGCCTGGCAGTCTTGGAAATCACCATTGTATTGTTTATTTTGTAAATTAAAATGCTCTAACAACTGTAGTGCTTTTGCATTGCATTAATATTTTATTACATGATGAAAAAGAATGTGAAAGTCTTAAAATGCTCAATTTTTTATTTAAATATTTTACAAGAAAAACCCTACTGAGATACATCTTCTTTTCATGGGTGCCCTGGTGGGTCTCACAGAAGGGAGGTGCAATATATATAGTTTTACAATTGACTGCATTTAAATTTCATAAAACAGGGGAACAGAGATGGCTTCTCTTCTAAGTGGATTACTCACATCTTATCTGAGTGCCACATCCCAACCCAAGGTTCTGCTTCCTCTGTAAAGGTAAAAATGACTGATATTTTCTCTCTTCAGAGTGCCCAAAGTCCTTGTTCAAAAGTTACTAAATCAGTCAGGATGATAATGGACCATACATTTTGCTTATGCCCATGGGAAGGTTTGATTTACATTATCTTTTATTTCCAGGCACTTCTTTATAAGGGAAAACAACTTTGTATTTCAAATTAGGCACTCAAATTCATGTCACTTTTATAATCGTCAAGTAATATTGCAATAAAATTTCCCTATGAATTCCAAATAAATTAAAAAGCTAGCATGGAAAATTGCATAATTAAATTAAAATTTTACTTGTTTCCCCTCCCTCAGATTAGAAATATTGTGAAACTCTTCATACATTTTTAGTTTACTCTCAGAGTTTACAGTTATGGTACTGTCAGCATTTTACTACTTATTTTATAAAATTCTTATCATCATGCAATATTAGTAAATTTATTTCTGGTGTTTGAATTTTAATAGCATGGACATTTTGAATTAGGTAAGATTATTGCTTTAATTGCTGTTTTGTGGGAGAAAATGTTTAACTTTTATTATGTGTACTAGGGTAGAACTCCAGAGCTTTAGGTGATTTGGTTGCTTCAGTGAACACATAAGTAAAAAAAAAATATTTAACAATCTCACTTTCAACATAAACTATTATAGTCCCAGCACCTCCCCGCCGACCCCAAAGACTGTACAGACAATTGGAGACTCAAGAGCTGATCCTACAAAGAGGGTAAAGTGACGTGGATTATTTAACTAGTGTTCTCCAGACTTCTTCAGTCATAAGAATCACACGGAGACACTGCTTACATCACACTTTTCCCAGGATGTTTGGGATGGGACCTCAAAGCCTGTATTTTACACGAGAAGTTCAGGTGATCCTAATGATCAGACAAATTTGGAGAACAGTATCTAACACAATGTGACATACTTATGTACCTCTAAAGATCTTTAATATAAAATCTTCCTTACTTACTGAGAGTCTGATTAATCCCCAAGAATGGTAAAGTTATTACAGATTTATGTAACTGTTTACAACTCTTGAGGATTAGCCAAATGCCAACATTTTATAAAGTTTAAACTTTATTTAATAGTTGTCTCTGAACATCATGAAATAAATGAACTACTAGCTGTTTGAAGTTGCTGTTCATGGCTTTAAGAATAGACAGCGTAATGGTAGAAATTTGTTGGTGGTAAGTCGTTATACTTTTCCCCTTTGATTATGTCTTTTTAACATGTAGTAGCAAAATCTTCTTTTATATGATCTCAATAATCATTGCTTTGACAAAAATAAGCTTCCTCCAAGTCTCTTGAATGAATTGTGAGCATCCATAACCCAAAGTCAAGAATGGAAGGATGAATTTTTCTACTGAACATATAGACACAACTGAACTCCTCTTCCCACCATCTAACATGTATTTTCTGTGTTATCATCTAATGCAGAAATAAAACTTAGGTATTAGTTTTATTACATTTCATATTCTTGACAACTAACTGGAAATAGAAGCAATAATATAAACCTCTATTAAGTAGAATAAAATAAATTTGGATTAAATTAATAGATAATTCAGCTGACAATTTGAACCCTTAAGAACATAATATGAAAGAAGTTCCTAAGATTTGTCCTTTCTCTCTGAGTCTGACTTAAATATACATATATAGTATATATGTATATGACTTACTGGATAAATTGATTATACATTTGTGCAAACAAGTGTGCTTATAGATTCTAGAGATTTCAGAGCAAGATAAATTTCTCTCTATTTGGAAAAGTAGCATGTTCTTCTTAGAACACTATTATAAATAATCATCTGTATCTAAATACAGTAGAAATAAAACACTTAGGTGTATTGTAAATTATCATTTACATAATAATTTGAACATTTTACACATAAAAGTTAGAATCAGTTAACTGGAGCCCAGGCTTTGAAACCAGACTTTCTCAGCTCAAATCCTGGTTCTCCTTCGCACTGCTTGCTGTTCTTGGGTTAATTACTTACAGGACTTTGCCTCTGTTTCTTCATTCATAAAAGGGGTTGTTAGTAATAATAATAATATTAGAGAATTTTTAATATTAAATGGGCATATATATGTATATGTACATATATATGTATGTGCACGTACACATATATTAAGGGAGTGCCTGGCTTTTTAAAGCATGAAACAGATATTATCTATTATTTATGCTTATGTGCAGACATATTCAAGACATTAATTACATTTTTTTCTTACAAAGAATTGATGCTTTTCAAAGAATATCAAGTAATGTAGCACCTAAATAAATCAGCCTTGGTGTCAGTTCCAGTCTTTCTAAGGTTTAGGTGCTGAAAAATTTACTCACTTTAGTTCTCTTATTTCTATTCTATTATGTTTTTCTCCTGTGTATTTTATTATGGATTAAGTATTTTATTTTATAAAGGTTGCATATAGGGTATATATTTTGGATGAATACTGCTCTATCAGGTCTTTATAAATGTGCTTAGTAATTACGTTTCAGAGAGTAAGATTCTGTCCTTTATTTTGGTCAAACATGTGGCAATTAATTTGATCATAATAAGATTCTTCTTTTCTCCCATTTGTTGACAATCTGGAGTTTGTAAATTGCTGGTTGAGATTAAAAAGTCACTGCTTACTGATAAAATGACATTATTGCTATGTCTCTAGCTAAAATAAATTCAGTTGTAGAAAATATATACAAATCAAGGGAAGATATCATGGGTAAAGTTTGCAGAAAGTTCAAACTACAGATATAGTTAGATATAGCTTCCCAATAAATTAATTATGAAAACAATATGATATGTAACATTTAAAAAATATATTACTAAAAGCTAAAAGAGACACCTAAGTCAGACACTGTATAACCAAAATGTCAGACTTTAATTATCATTTTATCTGCTTATACAAATTATAATTTTAAGGTAGAGGTTACATTTTAGTGGTTCTTAACATTAGGAGGAATGGTGTTACTCCATGTTAGTGTAGTCTCTGGTATAGTGAGTTCGTTTGCTTCAGAAATAGAGTCAGTTCATTTATGCCAAATTTGATTCAGATTCACCATTTTAATGGTATTTTTCTTATTGATATAAAAGTTATGTACTGCATTAAAGATGAAATTACATATGACTGCAGACCCCAGAATGTTCTTTGGCCAGGCTAATTGCCATCACCTATGGTGGTTATAGAATTGTGAGTATTCCATTCTCCTAGAGGCCCACCTGATTCTAGCTAGAACTTATAGGAGCTTTAGTATCTCCTCAATATCAGCAATAAGAAGACATTATTCAGGGATTTTGCAGTTTAAAAATCTTTGACCTGCTCATCACAGGCAGTAGTCATTGTATAAAATGAGATTTCAGATAAAGTATGCTCATTTTCCTGGTTTATTATCATAGTGTTCTTTATCTAAGCTCACTCCTCTAATAACTATGACCTGTACAAGTCACTTAGCACACACAGCAAAAGGTCCTTTTTTTCTAAAGTTTTCAAATTAGGAAGCAGTGCTTTTCAAACTTTGGTCTGCATACATATCATCTACACTTAGAGTCTGTCAAGCCCCATGTCTTCAGTTCTCATAAATTCCCAGGTGAGCCCAATATTGCTGTAGGTAGCAAGGAAAACACTTCTTGGTGTAGGAACAAGAGAGAGACTGAGACTTAGGTTCTCAGTGAAACCTAGGTCTCTTTGGCTTTTGAGTCATAGGCTGCTAAAGAAAATTTGATGGGTGCTGTGAAGTATATGCTCTCACAGAGTGTCTCCTGGAGACTCTTCCTAGCACAGCACTTTTCTTTGCCTTCAACAATAATCCTTCTGGGATTGAAAAGGGTAGAGGAGGTGGTATGTGCAATCAGCAGCCTCACAGAATTCAGATGGTGATCAGAGAATGTGCTAAAGGGAGTGAGAAAGAGACTAAGTCAAAACAGTTAATGCAAGACTACATGTTACATTTGATTTAGGAGATGGAAAGAAAACATTTTTCTTTCTTTCAACCTTACTCCACTTTTCACCCCTTACTACTGAAGACTGGGGTTACCTGACCTGCTGGTGTAGCATGCAGTAAAGTGGCAGGGTATGGACACAGGAGGATATTGGAGCCAGAGAGGTTTGGCTTTACCTTTTGGATTTCTTGATTCTCCTACTTACCAGGAGTGGGTAACCATGAACAAGCCATGTTTCTCTGTTACAACTTATTCAGTCAAAGACTTTAACTGTCTTTCAGGAAAAATGCAGGGATTCAACAAAAACAGTGAAGAGTTGTGACAATGGACCTAAAAATAAATAGCCAACTAGATTATGGCATATTTAATAACTATTTGTTGGATGAAGTTTCTTAATGAGTTTAGTTTGGACTTCAGTCTTTTGGTCTAGCTAAGTCCAATGCTACCAGTTGCTATAGCTGATGATCACATTTTAATTCTGGAATGTTGCTTTTTTATATAAAAAATGTCTTCTCTGGTTGAGAATTACAGTGCCTCTTCTCTACTCCCCTCTTCTCTTTTTCTTTGTTTTATCAACATTCTGTGCAGCATGTGCAGAAACATAGGGTCCCTCCATGCCAGGTAACTGCCCCTGCCACCTTCCTTCTCATGAAGGGAAGGAGAATGGCGTGTGTTTATAAGGACTAGCAGATTGCTAGTAGCTTCACTTTCTTCAAGTTCTGATCCTCACCTATGAGGAGACACACTGGTCTTTATTTTTCTGTTGCTCTCTGGCAACAAGTCATTGGCAACAAAATACATGGCAGTTTCCCTATTTGTAATGCAAATTAAATTTTTGGGTGTGTTATTTGTGTCTGCTTTTACGGGCATTGTTAATATGTAACACATTAGTGCTTCTGAAACAAAACCTGGGCCTTCTAGGGAAAGAGGTTCCAGGGCAGAGGCATAAACTGATTTCTACTGTCTTCTCTTGAGGTCTTTTATGGAAGTGAAACTTATTAATGGTTTTAGTGTGGGTAACCTTATATTTCCAGCTCCTGGGATTCTTAAAAAGCAGCAAGACTTTTCATTTCTGGTGACTCATGAATACTAAGTGATAATGATTAGGTTGCTAAATGGACCTCTTGTTCTCACATAAAATAAATGTTCGGGGCTATATATTTCTTTGACTTTGGAGAATGAACATTGATAGTGACAATTATGCATATCTGATTCTGGCCCTTTCTCTAGATTCCTTACTTTCAAATATTCTTTGAGCACTTATTGCGTGATAGATACTGAGAGAGGTGCCAGAGTTACAAAGAAAATTAGGCTGCTGCTCCAAGGAACATGGAGTCACTAATAAAGCGTTAGTCATACTTAGGGCTAGGAACCTATTATTGATTCAGGGTGGAGAATATTGGTCAAGGAAGGCTTCATAGTGAAAATACTGAGGAGGTAGTTAAAGTCAGTAGTTAAGAAAATAAGCTTTGGAGGCAGATTCTGGGACATCAAAGTTTATCTCTGAGACTTACAAGTTATGTTGCTGAGACCCTAGAGCAAGATATTTAACTTCTCTGTGGTTTACTTTCCCCATGTTTAAGATGTGAGCAAAGATAGCAACTTCACAGGATGGTTTTGAAGTTTAAATGCAATGACAAATGTAGACCATATCACAGAGCTAACACATGGTAAGCACTCAATGAAGATAACTGTGACAACTGTTAATGCGTGATGACATTTGTGCTTTTTTGAATGAACAAATGTAAACATGTTTTTTACAACCTCAAGTTTCATGAACTTTTCATAGTAGATACTTAATCTCTCCAATAGTAATAATTCCTCCAAGCATTATTTTTCTCTAAGAATTATCCCAGTGTGTAGATATTGGCTTTATACGTGCTTTATTTTCAAATTTGTTGATCACAGTTTCGAGACTAATATGTGGAGAAACAACTAGAGGAAATGAGATTTATGAGAAATCATGACACTTTGCAACTTAGTGTAGTGTGTAGCAGTTGTCTATTTATGAAAGATGGATTCTTAATGAGAATTTGGCACGATATGACTTTGGGGTTCTTAATGAACAGAAATCTCGTTAAATCTCATCTAAGGGATGGTGAGGGCAATCTTGGACATTGGTAATATGCCACCTGTTTGTATATGGTAACGGGTTTTTTTCCTCTGCTGCACATTAAAATTGGAATCCATATAGATGAGCTCCCGGCAGCAGAGAAAGTGACTGCAGCAGTTTTTGCTGTGTCTGTTGGATCAATAAGCTTGAGACTCCTAGCTGGGACTGAAACCATCCAGTAATACAGAGACATGGAACTTGGGTTTGAAAAAAAAATAAACAGGGTAACTCATTTCATATTGGTTTCAGCAAATATATCAGGAAATAATCATTGACAACCCACAAATATTGCTGTTATCTAAAAGTCTACGCAGTGAATTGGTGTTTTCAAATTGTTCAACTATGTAGAAAGATGCATGGACTACCGAGTTATAATTGTCCATGATTAAAATATGCTCAGATAACAGAAATGGATAATTACATAAGCCTGCCATAGTTAGTTTAAATAAACGTATTTCCTTTAATTATTTTCTGATTTTCACAAACTGGTGTACTCATTGAGCAAAATTCTAGATCATTAGTTACTTCATAGCATTTTTATTTTTGAGATGAATAGGCTGGGGGAATTACAGCCTGTTTTAAATATCTTGGGAGTGCTGTTTTAACACCTATGCAACACAGCCGTATGTGAACAGGTTAAGGTGAGAAACTGCCCAATTTTTATACATTAAAATGAATGAAAGGATTTAAGTATTTATAATTACTACAATATCATGGATTACCAAGTTCCCCAATAAATATGTTAGTTTAGATCAAATTTTTTAATCGATGAATTAAAATATTTTGGGAAAACTCATGTCAGTGCCATTGAAAAGTTTTAAAATTAGGTTTACACATTTTTCCTTAAAAGTAGTTGCTATTAGAAATACCTGTGTCTTGAATTTGTTACTAAATAGAAGTCAAATGAGATGATCTTTAGAAAGTATCATTTGAACCATAGCAAAACATGAAAGCCCACCTATAGAACACATTTAATTATATGTGAATGTTAAGATAGATTGGTCATAAATGAAGATCAGTTCTTCTAATTTTATAACAAAGTGGTCAGTTTTAAACTTGTCTGAAAAAATAGGAAAAGCCAAAGCAATGGGACTCTGAGAGACAGATTTTGTTGTAACAGTAGTGCTTTGATATGTTTATTAATATAATCTTATTGATGGAGGAAAGCTGAAAATGAATATATGCCTGTTACAGTGAGGCTGGAGTTTTTGCCTCAAACCATAATAATTGATTACATGGGTTCATTTGTCTAATGGGAGAGCACAGTTATAAAACAGAGCAGATTCTCTTTTCTTTCTTTTTTCTTTTCTTTTTTTGTGGAAATCCTTTAACTTAGTCCAGAATCTTAATGGAAGATTGTTATTTCCTGTAGTAGGTCTCATAACTCCACAAGGCAATTTTGTGAATTTAAAAAATGACTGAATGTTTCTGAATTATATCACTGATTCTCTAGAGATGATTTACAGTAAAAATGTATTTAAGATATTAAAAATTCAGTAATATATGATATTGTAAATTTGCTCTTCTTAGAGTTCTCTTTTAATATAGGATAATTATTCTGAAAGCATTGCTTTATTTTGTTCTTGTTATTGATTTTTACTTTTTGCTAAGTAAATGAACAAAATTTAGTACATCTTTGAAATTTTTGACATACTCCATTGTGGCTTTTTTTTTAGGGGGCGGGTAGGCTGGATCCCTGCTTAATAAAAACCTGTATTGCATCATTATTTTACTCATGTAATATATAGAGAAATAAAACCAAACAAAAATAGTTTTGGACTATAGACTCACATTAGCGGTAGCCAAAAAGGAATGGAGGAAGAAAGCAGAGGGGAAAGGCAAACTACTTCATATGGGTCAATTACATGATGGACAGAATTAGACTGTTGGTAGTTAGCTTCATGCAGTACAAACAGATGTTGATTTATGATGTTGCACACTTTAAACCTATATAATGCTATGATGCAATGTTCTTTCAACACATTTTTTAAAAAAGAAACAGCAATCTGAGAAAAGCAATATTGCTAAATAATTTTAGAATAAATGTCAGTTTCTTTTAGTGTGATTGAACAGTAAAAATCTCTCCTTTTCTTTGTGTTAAGAAGAGAAAACCTACAACACATAGCTGCTATTGTTTTTTCTTGACAGTTGCTTGGGGAAAAATTCATAATAAACAGCACAAGTTCTGTGTGCCATGGTTGAAAGCCAATTGCTTTGTAGAAAAATAGATTGTAGTTGTGAGTATCCTCAACCATAAGGCCTTGCTTGTAAGATTCCTGTCTCTGAAATGCAACTTTTTCCCCCCCCTTTTTTTTTGCTGGATGAACAGCCTAATGTTCCATGCACTGTACTAGAAGTAGCATTTTATGCAACATTGAAAGAGTCAATTAATTTGCATAATTTCATGAGTATTACCATGACTTCAAGGTAGGCTAGCTTGCTCAGGAGCCTTGTCTGCCCAATATTTTTGCTGTTATTTTGACAAATTAATCATTTTTAAAAACAATTAATTATACTTATGACAAACTGAATCCTATACCCAAGGGTCCTAAATTTTTATAGCAGAAATCTAGTATTAATGTGAATAAGATCAGTGATTTAGTAAGTATCTTAACAGTCAACAATGCCTAAGGCTTAACAAAATTAATATTTTGTTTCCCATCTGGAGACTTTAGTAAAATTAATGAGGAAGGGGGACTTATTGTAATATATAATAGATAGAAAATCACTATTTTCAAACTGGGCATTAAGCTTACTTTAGAGTGCAAATATTTTGTGTATTTTCATCAGAGCATGTTGGCAGAATCTGTTCTTTTTTAAAGAAAGATGCCTTGTCCCTATTGGTTCAAGTAGGAAATTAATATTTATTTAGATGATGATATTTAGTGATCAACAAGATTTGTTAAGTAGTTTAAAATAAACATAATCTTAAACACTAAAAAATTAAACAAAACATTATACCATTCAATATTAATTGCCTTTATAAATGAACATACTGACATAAGAATCTGAAAATTGTTCTTAGTTTCTCCAAAGGATTCTATGACAATCTTATTACATGAGTACAATTTTTGGAAAAACCTGCCTTATTTCTTTTCATAAGTTGTTTATTTTGAGATAATCCTTGAGGAGATTCCTGTGACTTTCCTGTACTAAGATACTATTTAGAACTTAGTGAATAAGAATGTAATAAATCTAGCCAAACACATCTGTGATATTACTTTCCAAATGAATTCTAAACCTTGGGTTCAGTCCCAGTCTAGGAAGAAATGAAAACTAATATTTGTAAACATTTCTAAGGATTCAAAAAATCACCATATTTAATTCTTGAAATTATCTCTTTGTTCATGTCAACAGTGAGTAACATCTGTAAAGATGTAATTTTTTTCTATGTTTTCAATTTCTACTAAATATTCCACAAGACATTTTTCATCTTTGAAAAGAATAGTTGGTAAGCACATAAGCAATTGTATAGAATCTGCATAAATCCTCAAGATAGTATGAGCAGTGTGTGTGTGCATCTATGCATGTTTTTCTCATATCAAAATAAGCCAAGAAATAAATGTACTTAGCACTGACTAATTATATATCCTGTAAGAATGACTGTAGCAGAACTCAGTGATTCAGCTATGTGTCTATTTTGCCATTACA
>RJWH01003335.1:0-40000 GCA_004363575.1 Solenodon paradoxus | reverse complement strand
AAATTAGTATAGTTAATGTTTATGTAGTCACTGAAAATTTCTTTTCAAAGTACTCTTTAAATTTATCTTTCTGATGGACTCTTTGAAATTGGGATTGCTATTATTCTCATTTTCCTGAACCTCAGGAATATTGAGATCCTCGTCCCAGATTAAATAGGAGCAAATGGCTCAGGAGGGTGAGAAATTCTGGTCTCTGAAACACTAGAGTCATAGCTTCTTTATTTTTTAATTTAATGTTTATTGATGTAAATTTGATTTGTAGAATAATATAAGCCCATATGTGCAGGTTAATCATCAAATATATCACAACACATTCTTCCCACCACCAAGTTACCAAAAGTTCTTCACCACTGTCCATTGGGTCTTACCACCACTTGTCCCATTCCCATGCCATTCCCTACTGGTAACCCTAGTTCTATTGTTCGTGTCCAGTGGTTGGTTTTTGTTTTGTCTGTTCCTTTGTTTTGTTTCTATATATTCCAGATATGAGTAAGGTGATCTGGTATACTTTTCCTCCTTTTGATTTATGTCACTTCCATCAAAATTTTCACAAATGATAAAATTTCGTCATTTTTAGGGCTATGTAGTATTCCATTATGTATGTAAACTTCATCTTATTTATTCATTCATCTGATGGGTATTTAGGTAGTTTCCAGGTCTTGACTGTTGTAAATAATGCTGCAATAAACAGAGTCATAGCCTCTTCATATTTCTAATAAGTACAAGGGTCATCTTACTCAGTCTCCACCCCACTTTCTAACAGCCTCCGTGTGGACCTTCTACTATAGTGAGGTTGGTTTATTTATTATGTATAATCCACCTCCCAACTTTCAATATCTCCACCACCTTTCTCCAAGCAAATTTCCTACCCTCTTCATTCTGTTCAAAATGATTTCTTAGGAAGTCTACCTCAAAGGTGTTAACAGACTACATACAACTCACTGACCCAAATTTTTCTTCTCTAAATTCATTGTCATTCATTTGCTTCAAGATTGTTTTTTCTTAAACTACTGAAAAACAAGATATATATATCTTCTTTCCTCAATGAAATTATAATCTTGTAAATGAAACTGTAGCTTTATATTGGATGTATGAATGAATAAATGACATGAACAGAGCAAAAACTTGATATATTTAGGAACTGACTCTACAAGTCAATAAGCCTTGAATGGAGACTGAAGTAATGTTTTTCTTTTTTAAGTATCCTGATTTATTTTTAAATGTTATATACATTACAAACACATTCATTGTAAAAGATCTACAGACTAGGTCCTTTTCATATTCACCTGTTACTCTCTCTCCCATGTTTGAAACCCTATTTGTTCAGTTAATAACTATTAAATTTGGTAAGTATCTTTATAATACTTTATAAAGTATTTTATATGTATATTTATTTTTAGCCTAGAGTCCCTAATTCTATAACCTCATATATCTGTTCTTTTATATTAAAAATAATGACCTGGGAGTGCCTTGGTGACCTAGCAGTTCAGTTCACCAGGTAAAGTCCACACTTATCCAAAGGTCCCTGGTTTTGTTCAATTCCCAGGCCCAAGAGAACAACCAAGATGAACAACTAAATAAAAATTGCTTCTTCCTCCTCAATCTTCCCGTTTCAACTTCATTCCTGCTTGTACCTTTTCTTTAACTCCAAATGGCCTAGAATACTATAATTATTTATTATTAAAGGGGCAGGTAAATATTGTACACAGTTCTTCAAATGGACACTTCCCAAAGAGTCCCTGTAAACATCTTTTTCTCTCTCATTCCCGCTGAAACTCAAGACAAAAATCCAAGCCTTCTCTTGCTCTCTGATTTCCTTAATATTTTCTCCATCATTCTTCCTTCTGTTCTGCTCAATTTTTTTCTGTCCACGTTTTCATTCCCAAAGGTGCCTCTTTGATTTTGCTGCTGGATCCTGAGGGAGTGGGCTGTCTCCTTCTCTTATTTGTTTTTCTATTTGGAATCAGATCATTACTCTTTAAATTTGCCTAGATTTATAAATTATTGGAATAAAACTTTTCATTTTATTCTAGACTTAAAATTTAGCTCTGTTGGTCTCCAAGTAGGCATCTGTTGACTTTTTCATTTTAAGTACTGATTTTCCTGCTTCTTCATATGTGGAGTAATTTTGGATTGCATACAGAATATTTTGAATATTATGCTATGACACTTTGGGTCTACAATTAAAAGTAAGCTATATGGGTTGAAAGCAAAAGGATGTTTGCACCATGCAAATAAACTCATTAAAAGAAAACTGGGGTAGCTTGTTAATATCAAGTAGTGTTCAGAGCAAAGGTAATTAGTAGTAATAAATAGGAATAGCACATACTTAGAAAATGTCAGTTAAATATGAATCCACCTAGCAATATAACTTCTAATTACATGAACCAAAAATTTACAAAACTGAATAGAGAAATAGACAGATGTATAAATATAATATGAGACTTTAGTGCTCTTCTTTTAGCAGAAAATTGGCAGATACAGGGAAATGAGTAAATTTACCAATCAACTGTGAACTCTAATCGATATTTACAGAACAGTTTACCTAACTGTAACATAATATGCATTTGTTTTAGCAGAAAGCATAACATTTTCTCCATTCTAGGCTTACTGAAGTATACTTCACAAATAATTATCTTTGTTTAAGGTATACTACCTCATGTTTTGATATATACTGTGAAATGATTACTGTAATCAAGTGTATTAACATATCTGTCATCTCATACATTTATGTTTATATGTGTGTGATCTACCCTTAACAAGTTTCAAAAAAGCAGTATAGTATTTTTAACTATAGTGACTATGCTGTATGCTGGATCTCCAGAAAGTACTCATTTTGCATAATTTAAACTTTGCATAAGTTGACAAACATCTCTCCATGTCTGCCTTCCTTTAACCCTTGTCAATCATTTTTCCTGTTTCTATGAGTCTATTTTAGAGCATATGCATTTTTTAAATGAACATGGATACTCACCAATACAGACCATATCCTGACTTGTAAAAGAAACCTTAACAAAAATTTAAAAATATAATCAAGGCATGTCTTCTGACCATATGGAATTAGACTAGAAATCAGTAACAAAGATAATAGGAACATGTGAAAGTACCTGGAAATTCTACAACCTACATCTATATAATCCATAATTAAAGAAGTAGTTAGAAAACACAAATTACCAATATCACCAATGAAAAAGGAAGTATTTATACAGACCTAGTAGATGATAAAAGGAAAATAAAGAATACTAAAGATAATTCTATATATGCAATTTGATAATGTAGATGAAATGGACCAATTTTTTAAAATCACACAGTACCATTATCCACCAAAGGTGAAATATATTAATGTTTATAGTCCTTTAACAATAAAAGAAATGTATTCATAGCTTTTAAAACTTTTCAATAATGAAATCTTAAGCCCCTCTAGAATTTACTAGTAAATTCTGCTAAACATTTAAAGAAGAAATAGCAATTCTACATGTCTCCCATTAAACATACGAAGAAACACTTCATAACTTCATTATATGAAACCCGCCTGAACCTGGTAGCAAAATTGGATAGCAGTAGCAAATTATATTACAGTAGAAGAAAAAATTATACAATATCACTCATGAATATAGATATAAAAATAGAAGGGAATTTTCTCAATGTGATAAAAGATATTGGTAAGAAATCTACATCTAACATACTTAATGGTGAAAAACCAATGCTTTCCCATTTAGGAGCAAGATAAAGATGTCCACTCTCATTTACTCCTAACTGTAAGAAAAGGCAAGCATATTCAAAATTAGAAAAACTAAGTAGAAAATTCCAAGGAATGTATGAAAAGTACTCCTAGTACGAAGTGTACTTATCTAGGCTTCTGGTTATCTATCTGACAAAAAAAATTAGTCATTCATATTTTTATAGACTTATAAGGGAGATTGAAAATAAATAAAAATATGCCATTTATAAGTCTTTTTCTACCCAAAAGAAATACTTGGAAATAAATGTAATAAACGTATACTGGACTTCTATGCTAAAAATTATGGTACCCTGGTAGAAAAAAGTCTAAGAAAATGGAGATATATTTATTAATTGAAAAACTCATTCTGTTTATAATTTAATTTTCCCCAGGTTTACCTACAGATTTAAAGCAACTAAACTCTTAGGATTTTTAAAATATATAAACAAGCTGATTCTAAAATTCATGTGGAAAGGCAAGGGTACTAGCTTAGCTAAAATAATTTTGAAAAACAAAAATAAAATTGGGCATATCAAGTTAATTTTTAGGATTTATTATAAAGCTACAGTAATCAAGCCATTATGGTATTGTTGAAGGAATAGACACATAAAAAAATAGAGCAGCATGGCGTCTAGAAATAGGCCCAACCAAATATGACCTTTAGATTCTTGACAAAGGAACATAGGCAAATCAACTCTTTTCAATAAATGATGTTGAAACAACCTAACCTCCATATGCAGTAAACAAACCTTGACCTAAACCTCACATCTCATATAAAATTAATTAAATGAATCTTTTATCTAAATATAAAATGTATGTTTAACATTTTTAAAAGAGACCATAGGGGAAATATTCATGAGATGAGGTTAAGTAAAGACTGCTTTGTCGTGAGACCAAAAACATAAAAGAAAAGAGCATTGATAGTGTTGGCATCACCAAAATTCACTTTCGTTCTTCTAAGAGACACTGTAAAGTGAATGAAAAGACAAGTTACAGAATAGAGAAAATATTTACAAATCACTTATTTGACAAAGGACTTGTTTCCAGAATAATTAAGTTCTCTCAAAAGTCATCAATGAGTATCAAACAATCCAATTAAAATGGCAAATTATTTGAATAAACATTTTACCAAAAAGGAGATATGGAAGGTTAATAAGGATATGAAAAATGTTCAATAGCATTAGCTGTTAGAAAACACAAATTAAAACCATGATGAGATACCTCTACATGCATAATATAATTGCTAAAATATCAGAAAAACATCAGGGATTGGCAACCATGAAAAATTACGAGAACTCCAACATTTCTGATAATGCAAAATAGTCAGCCATTCTGGAAAATAACTTGGCAGTTTTTATAATGTTAAACTAATATTTACTCTTTGATCCAGCAATTTCACTTCTAGATATTTATTGTAGAGAAATGGAAACTTAACCTCACTTAAAAACCCTCCCACAACTTGATTCACAGTTGCCAAAGCTGGAATCAACCCAACTGTCTTCCACTGGGTGAAAGGATAAACATATAGTAATCTCTACAGTGCAATATTACTAAGAAATAAAAATGAAATGTTGATGCACACAAAAATTTGAAAGAATGGCAAAGGCATTTTATTGAGTAAAGAAGTCATAAAAGCTTACACCTTTGTATAAAAATTCATTTATATGACATTCTCACAAATGAAAAGTTATATCGACAGAAAACAAATCAGGGGTTGTCAGAGGTTAGGGTGAGGGAGTGACTGCAAAGAGGAAGCATAAGTTTAATGTTGCGGTGGTAGGATGTCCTGTACTGATGGTGATAGTGAATTCACATAATGACATGCAAGTTGTTTACTGTGTTAATTTTAAAATTAAAAAAAATTAAATGTATCAGAAGTTTGGGTATAATTTCTGCTGTTCAGTTGCTCTATCTACATCTAATACATCTAAAACATCTAACACAGGCTTGATGAATATTCTAAGGAAAATCAATATAGTATCTATCCTACTGTTGGAAAACTTGGAGACTTTCATTTGGTAAAGTATTTATTTTTAATTAGTCAAATAATTGTCATACATTTTCATAAATGTTAAAAACCTCTATAGCTATACAATTCAGAGATCTTACATTCTAGCTAATGCTTTTACTAACTAGTTATAACTTCAAACTTACTTGATTTCTTCCCATATCAATGTTGTCACTTTTAATATAGGACAATAGAAATACATGATCTCTCATGTCCTTCCATTTAAAAACTAACATCTAAATTCATTCTAACAACTAAAATCTGGTTTCAGCATTGAAATAGTATTTATTTCTTTTTCATTGTTAGTTACTAAAAAGTGTTTCATATTTCACAATTTCTATAGTCTCTGCAGTGTCTTGACACTTGTTACCCTTATGAACGATGAAGTGATATCTCCAGAGAATATATGACTTTTTTTAAAAAAAGTACTGTTTGCTATCAAGCACAGGGCTCCAGTTGCAACAGCCTTAATGAATGCTGTTTATTGATGATAAGCATCATAGGTAAAGACCTTTGGAAAAAATCAACAACCAAGCATTAGGCGTTGTGTGCTTGGGGCTCTCCAAGAACAAATGTGATTTGAATGTCCAGAAACTTGTTCAAACATTGAAGAGATCTGTGTGTATATTTACTCACATATGTGAATATCTATGTGTGAATATGCGTGTTTGTATATATATATATATATCTGATATATTTGAACATAGTCAAACTTTTACTCTTTAACTCACTGCAGTCCCTACTTTATTATTTTCAGTCAGATGCAGAATTAATCATTTGTTATTCCTGCTCGGCCTCTATACAGTTATTGAAGTAGACAACATTGAAAATTCCACCGTAGTGTATGTAGATATAGTCTATGGGTTTTTAGGAAAAAAAGAGAAAATTGGTTGATACAACACATTTTATTTTCCAAGAACACTGGATATGTCATTCCATTTTCCTGAAGTGTTTATTAATGTTAATCAAATGGATTTTTCACTATATAAAACATTCTTTCCCCTTTTAGTGTGTTTAGCAGAGGGCATTGAGGAAAATTGATGTTTCTTTTGTTTTAACCACATTTGAGAGTTTTGGTCATGTCCTGGTCTTCTAATACTTTTTCTTTGCTGAATTTGATATGTCTGTATTTTTGAGAATTTACTACAAGATTTATAAAAATAATTGTTTATAAAAGACTGGACGAGCAGCTGCCAATTGTTAAGAAAAACTGTGTATCAGGAGATGGGATTATAGGTGATTTAAGTTTCCATTCTTTGTTTCTTGTATGTAGGAAAAGGAGACCAAATATTATTTTTTTGGAAAGAGGATAAGTATAGATAAATTAATATTGAATTTTATCTATTTTAACCATTCCTGTGTTAAAATGTGCTTGTATTGTGTACAATTACTTAATAAACATATTTTCTTTACCTTCATGCCAAAATTATAAGAGGAATATGCTGAGATTTGAATGAAATGCTGTGAATTCCCTCCCCATTTATGATATTCCATTGGCAAAAGCTTTACATAGCTGGCATCAATCATAATATTTTCCTAAATTTTGAGAGTCAGAAATAAGAAAAACTCATCTTCAGATTCCTCTTTGGGCTGGCCCAGCTGAAATTTCATACTAGGGAAAATTCTCTGTTGCCAACTATGGTTCATTCTAATTCCCTGTGAGTGCTGCTTCACTGGTTTATATGCTTCTAATCTCCACCTCCCAAATGTCCTCATACTCCTCTCCCCACTCTCCTCAAACAAAATAGGATTCTCGAGATTCTTCTAAGCCTTTCAATTACTTAATTTGATAAAAATTATATTTATTTCATTCTTTGACTTACAAAGATATTTAATGAATACTCTAGGGACAATATATTTATTAGAAAAAATGAGATCTTCTTTATATCATACATCAAAAAAATCCCAGAAAGATTCTAGTTAAGAGAAGAAACCATTAGGAGAGGAAACACATACAAGTGAACAATTTATTTATGGGTGAAGGTAGTTTCTAAGGATAAAATAAGAAATTAAATTATCAAATAAAAGAATAAATACTATGAAACTGGAGTTACATATGCTTAAAAATCACGTATATTTGTGTCACTATGGGTTGGACATTGAGAATGGAGGCCAATGATATGTGTTTAAGATTCAGTACCTGATTACAAAGATTTGGTCAGAGTACCAAGTATTTTGAGTCCCTTTAATAGCCAAATCAAAATTATTGAAGAGCCATTTAAAAGATAAATTACTTACTTTTTTCTTTCTTATATTCATAAATTTTAATTAGTTTTATTAGACATATCTATATGATTTATTTTGAAGTTATCTTTTCTTTTCCATTATCTTCATAATAATGTTAGTAATCTGTTTCTCATGAGGTTGCTACATTTTATGAAGCTAAGTGATAATATAGACGAAGAAGAGATTTTATAAAAATTATAGGTAATATTGGTATTTGGTGGAATAGAGAATCTACATTTATAGTCCTTCAATATTTTCAAAATGTCATCATATTTAATTTGTAACATATATGTGAAAAGGTTGTGCCAGTTCCATTTCATATAAGAAAACTGACACTCAGAGAACTTTTGTGATGCACATTATGAGCAAAAATTCTGACAATAGAAGTCAATCATTGAAACTGGTTCTAAATTCTATACCTACCCCTACATATTTAATACATCTGAATATTGATTGACTTGGGGTGTGGAGTGGCAGTAAATATTTTGTCACATCTTTTTTTAATCTTTGGGCCATGGCATATGCCATATTTCAATTGTTCTGTCTCATTTAAATCTTGTTTCAATGTTTACATGTTATTGTCTATAGAATATTTGGTTTTTGAAAGAACATATTTTTTGTATTCCTGCAATGGCTACATGAAATATTCAATAACAAAATAAAAACAAATCCTTATGTGACATATGCCACATGCTATTCAATCCTGCAACTCTCTGAGGAAGGACTTATATTAACCCTATTGCACAGATGAGAAAACTGAGGCACAAAACACTTGGCCGTGGCCATGAAAGCCAGTATTTTATAATCATACAAATTTTCAGCTCAATTACCTCTATTTTCACCTGAGACAAAATGTATGAAGTTAAAAAATAATAAAGTTAATATTTCTAGCCTGTATCTTTCACTCAGATAGTGTCCTGCATTGTTCATTTTTATCCAGGCGACTGTTCCTTCAGGACTAGCTCCCAAGCCTCTTATTTAAGTATGGAAATATTTTCAAAATCTTTCCATTGTGAGAAATACTTAGCACTTTTGAGAGTGTGAGATAAAACAAAACTAGGTGCTATTTTTATTTGAGCCAAGAAAAATATTGTTGTGAATTTCTAAATTGTTGAATGAAACAGTTTTTCTCCCCCAAATCTTTTTCCTTTATATAAAATACATGCATAGAAAATACTTTCTGTGAAATGTTTCTGGTCACATTTGCAACATCGTTGAACTTCAATTATTTAGTGACACATTTTAGATGTCCATGACAACGCAAATGCTTTTTGTCAACCAGCGACATGGAATAATTAATTGGGCACCATCACTAGAGGAGGATCATGGTTTTCTGTGCTGGTTTGTAAAACAGACCTGGCTGAGAGGCCTCTCAGCAGGCCTAGTCACGTTACCTGTAATTTTTCACATGTGTATACTTCATCACTAGTGACATTCTGGCTCTCAGATCAGTCATCTCTTAGGACTTAAAATTGATATATCAGTCTCAGCATAAAATGCTATCATTCCCGTAGACCAACTGTTTACCGGAGTATAACTCCTCCTGTGTCTCATTTCATCAACTGTTCCACATAGTGATGTTTCAATGTGAAATGAAGTTTTTTCATGCTGTGCTTCTGAGTAGAAAAAAGACAGAAGTACATGTATGATAAATGGTGAAAATTCCACAATAACCCTTGCAAAACAGTGCAGTGTGGAAGCATTATACTTGCTTTAATAATTTAATGCATAAGTGTGGCGTTTAAACTTTTATAACAAATACTATTTATGTGGCAGTGAGGGGAAGATCAATTATATTTACTGGGAATCACTTTATCTTCCAACTTATTTAGAAATTAACCAAATACCACTGCTGTCAAATTGTCATCGTGAAATATTTGTGGAGACTACACTATTAGTAAAAAATGAAATTAGCATCATGTTTTTCAGTTGTACATATATTTATTTGCAGTTTTATTAGAGGGAATATTTATTTAAAACATCTATTTATTAAATCAATTATTTCTGTGGAATTCAGAACCCAATTTGGCTTTTAATAGCAACAGTAGAATTTAGGAAAAACATCTTTTTTTAATTACTTTATTACTGACATGTTTGCATTCTTATTCTGGTCATAGGGTACATTATCTTTCTGGCACTGAATGTGGTCTGGCTGTGACATCAGCAATTCACTGATGGCCAGTTTGATTTAGCTGCTTTGGCTGACTGGGCTGGGGTCCACATACTTCCTTCACTGTCTTGAAAGTGGTGCATTGACAGAAGATGATGACATTTCCCTTGGAGACAAGAACCATTTAATTTTTGTCAAATTGGAAATATTTTTTTGCTTTTATCTTGATTTGACCTATGGCGAAAGTTCTGATAGATTGCTATAAAATGAAAGATAAAAATTGTTTAACAAAATGGGTTGAAATTATATCTTTAATTTGACATTGCACCACACATAATCATTGTTTTCTGAAGAAACATTTTAGCATGCACTCTCAATTCTTTATTTTCTATTTTCAGAAACCTTATATGTATCTTTCAGACTGTTGTGGTATAAACAGTTACTTGTTATATAGATTCTGCCTCCCCCACTGCCACATCCCTGGTCAGATGGTTCATCTGTGTTACAATGAGCTCAGTAGCTGTATTTTTAATTCTGAAATGGTTAAATGTGTTTAACTGTCTGTGTGACAAGTTGTTTGTCACAAAGGGATTTTCAAAATAATCCTGGGGAATTTTAAACAATTTATTAATTTAAGTCCTGCTACAATCACTCTAATGTTTTTACCCATGAACATTCAGAATATATATTGATTGCTAGTATAAGTCAATATGTGATTAGTAATATAAAGGAGAAAAATAACTAAAGCTCAGCTCTAATTCTCAAAACATAAAAGAGAAATAGAGGCAAATAATACATTAGTAGTTTAATACAAGTTAGAACATCCTGTACTTATAAGTGAGGCACAGTTAAAATTGCTATGGGAGGCAGCACTGAATGAAGGTGAAAAGATTCAGCCAAGGTTTTAGAGAGGAGAAAAAGCATCAAGCTAGGTTTTGAAAATGGAGATTGGGATGTGATAGCTTCGACAGATAAAGTAGAAAATGCTTGAATGAGTTTGAACTTTGAATAAACAGCAGATACGTTTTTTAGTATGTACATCTTATTCAGCACTTGGGATATATATAACAAAATTATCCATTGTTTATCTGAGATAGAAATTTAACTAGGAATTTTGCATTACATTTACTAAAGTTTCAGAGGTATAAATAATATTCAAATGTACAGGAGTCAGAAACCTCAGGAAAAGAATGAATGATGCATAGATTACATTAATTTAGCTAAATTAAGATAATAAATACACTAGGACAACAGGCATAAACTACAACTGTTCTGAGCAAACCTAGGGTAGTGGGACCACAGCCCTAGGTAACAAAAGGAAAGACATTTTTGGATCTAGTTTTGGTCAGTACTAAGTTATGTTCAATAGCTGCCAGTGACAAGATCATCTCATAATTTAGGGAATAGTGAAGTCTAATCACCTAATCTTTGAGTCTTTTGTCTATTGCATAAGTAATTCTTCATACCTATGTATAAGGCAATGTTTCAGTATGGTGAAAACCCAGATCATATCTCAGGTAGACTTCTTAAATGCATCTCAGAATGCTGATATGTGATGGTTGTATTATAACTGAGGTTAAGATTGTATTCCTGAGACCATAGAGATACTAATTTGGCCATTTTGGAACAGAATAATATAGTTCACAAAAGAGTTCCACTATATATGTGCTTTAAAAATTTGACAGGAGCATGAAAAACAGTACCATCCACAGCACCTAAAAGAATTTGTCTTTCGAAGATGAAGCATCTTCAGACACATGATCAATATGAAAAGAGGAAGTTAAAGTTTTCCCCATAATTGAGTGGCTAGTTGGGCCATTCTATTTTCTTATTCTTTGGTGTTTATAAAGGTTCTTCTACACTCTTCATATTATCAAATATTCATCTGATTTATATTTTGTATATTACATTAAATGAAGTATTTTTTTTCATTGAGAATATTTCAGTTGACACAGAGTAATGATTTTCTGACAGAGTGCAAACAGAGCAGTGTTACATGTGCCTTGTCCAACAGATATTTTAAACAACTGGGTCTTGAAGTTTCTACTTATATTCCTGTCCCTCCTCGGACTCAGGCTGAAGTGAGTGGAGATTGAACCAAGATCACTTTGATTTAACTAAACTCTATTTTATGATTACTTTCTCACCACACCTTCAATTCTGTGTAGGCACCCAGGTTGCCCTTAGAGTAAGTTATTTTTCAGAATGTCTCTTCTTAGAGTCCCATAATAAGAATCCTGGCACATTTCTTCCATGACCATCTCTTCAGTCCCTAGGAATATCTAGACATGTTTGAAGTCCAGTTTGGCCTGAATCTGGTGCTATGTTTTGGAATATTTTAATAAAACTGAAAATGTGTACACAGTCTGCAATTAGTATTGATTTTAATATACAGCTGGTTTGATTTAGATATTTATTGAGGATGGTATAAGATATAAGATAGTTGATAAAAATACTCCCATAGATAGGTTATCTCAAGTGAAAGTATTGAAAGAGGTCAGGAAGATGATGTAGATGAATGAAGAGGAATGGGAAAAGAGACATCAAGCATGGTGAAGGCTGTGTTGATCTATATAACACAAGCCCAAGCTGAAAGAGTTTATGCCAATTCTAAAGTTAATCCAGCATTGGGAGAATTTCCACTACTTCACCTAAATCAGAAATTCCAGATTTAGTATCAAATCTTGTCTTTTAAATGCTCACAAGAAACTCAGACTTTAAAATATTCTGAGGGTCAAACAGAATATAATTATAGACTGAATCTGACCTGCTGTCTGTCAAAATTTGATTTTGAGCTAATCGTTCCATTTTGTTAGCTAAGGAAAAATGATGAAAAATTATTTTGAAGATTACAACACAAGGGGAAAGTCATTATTTGTGGATAGCAAGATAAGACACCTAATATAGTAGGTTTACCATGATAAAAATAAATGGAATTCAAAAGTTAATATAAAATTGTATTAACAAGAGATTAGACTCACAATTTCTTAGAAGGATCCAAGTTGGGCATTTCTGATTTGTAAAAATGGAAGAAATGAATTGGTGAAAGGAATGAGGATGGTCAGGCATGAGGAACCTTGAATGTCTAGGACGATCAGCACATTTATCGTGGTCATGGGACCCTGGGGTCTTCTCTGTGATGCCAGGACTCTGAGTTTTTTCCTAATAAATAAAAGGCTTTGTAACAGACTCCCTGGCATGCTATCAACTCCATAGGGTGTCTCTTGAAACAGGATGTGAACAACTGGAGTTGAAATGAAGGGGCCCTGGAAGAGTGATGAAAAAGGAATCTGAGTGCTTATAAATCTAGTTCAGAATACCTGAAGGGGTTACCTCCATCACTAAAGATTGTTCTTTGATGATGATTTATTGTACTTACTCGTTTAAAAACATAGACCAACTAAGGTAAGGCAAAAAGAAAAAAAAAGATAAGCAGAAAGCTTAGAGACTCTGAAGTATATATGTGAAAAAGGTATGAGTGACCATCACACAGATGTGTGTAAAGATCTCTCTTAAGCAGCAGCTTTCCTCTTCCTTTCCATCTGTTTCTGTACTAGTAAGCTTATCACTCCAGGAAACTTTGTCTCTTTTGGAACTCAGTCTATTTAGGGATTAAAATGGTCTATATATTTTTTAATGTCCCTCTTTCTCTCTCACCCTACTCCACTGCACCCAGTCTTACTCCATCTGTGTATCTGTCTATCTCTGTTTCTGTCTTTCTCACTCTCACATCTGTTGTGGATTGGCTACTGTTTGGAAAACTTAATGTGACCTCACTCACAGCTTTTGTGGGGGTATCTTAGCTCACCTGCACATGATCTCGTTCTTTGGCACACTGGCACAGACTCATTAACATAGTAGTGTCTAGAGTCTAAGCACACTATAAAAAGGAAAATTCCACTGCAATTTTTAAGCCCTTTCTCTCATATTATTTGCTAATGTTAATTAGTCGAAAGAAGTTAAACAATCAGTTGAAGGGTAATCTGGAGGATATTACTAAAGGACAAGAAATCAATTTGTGGTCATTTTGTTCTATGCTATAGTAAGATATTTACTGGATAACCTTTGAGGATCTGTAAGATGACCACTGTAAATGATAAAGCATTTGTGGGCGGGCCATACAATAATTGGGACTTGAATATTTCATGATATTTTGTAAAGTTTAATTCTCTAAAATACTCTTATGAATAGTCTCCTGTCTAGCCAGGAGACAGAAACCACATAGAAATCTGCTAAAGGAAAGTATTCTTTTTCAAAGAAAGGTACAGTTAGGAGTGAAGACAAGTAAGCATACAGGCAGGAAAAGAGAGGAGAAAGAAGGATTTTATTTTATTTTATTTAGTTCACATTGGTTACTCCCTCCAGACCTGGGATGTGATCCCAAGTCCTTTGGATGTATGTGGGCTATGCACTTTCACAGGCGACTGACCTGTTACTCCACCAGTATACACCTAATGGAAAGTTTTATATAAAGATTAGTCATTAGTAGCAGGGTATTAGTTTAACAGTAATTGGCTACTAAGCAGAAAGAGAACTTTAAGACATAAAGGAATAGTGGATATAGGGGGCAGTCAATACCCACAGGGCTGAGGCAGTATACCAAAGAGAAAAACACTGAGGGGATGATGAGATTCAGACCTCTTCAAGAGTGTGCCTGGGGTTCATTGGCTACTGGAGAGGTTTCATGAAGCTGGTAGTCAGAAAACCATCTGTTAGAATGTCAAGGAAATTCAATAGGAAGCTGACAGTGTTGGATATTACTGAGTTTACTGAGAAAATTTGCTCATGGAGCTGTCACTGAACTTGGCTGTGGATGAGCTTCTCTAGGGCTCCCTCACCTCGCTGAGAGTAGCCAGAGGATGAGAAGAAAACAACAGAGACAGGAATCGAAGTCCCTATGGTAGCAACTCTCTGGGGTCTTCTGCTTTCAAAGTAGTACTTAGCCTGCCAGCTGGCAAAGAAGCAATGTTTGCAAGGCTCAGCTACAGTATCACAAGAAGGGCAGTGAAGGTTAGACTTGGAATTAAGAAGCAATAAATTGATAACTAGCACAAACAGGAAATAGTTATGTAAAAACTACATAGTTAAATTAAATTCTTTTGATCATTTCCTATGGGATCCAAACAAGTAGTAATTGGGTAAAGTTGACCATTATTGTTGCAATGTATATTTGAAAGAATTCGCCAAGTCCATTTGATAAGTTTTGAAATATGACTATTTGATTATTATTTAATATTGGATCCGCATGTAATTTTTGTCTTATACATTGTTTTATCACTGTAAATGTCAATAAAATTCTATTTTCACCCAGGAGGAAGTTTTATTTCTCATGTTTTTTTCACTAGTAAAATTTATGTTATTTATTCAGATTGAAGAAAAGATTTTACCAATCTTGAGAGAAGTTTTGATTTGTCATCAATACTTTATGCAAATTACTATTTGCATGTTTGGAGAGGACAAATGAATTAAATATTGAATATTTAGAGCATTATTATAACAGCCATAAATGGCACAAGAGTCACTCTTTCCATCTAACTAAAAGTCAGTTAGCTGTAGCTAAGTGACAGTGAAATATAAAATTGTATCCTAATCCCTGCATCCTCATCCCTTCTCAATGTTTCATTTGTTTATGATCTTACATAAGTTCCAGAAATATAGTTTACACCTTTGCCAATGTGTGTGTCATACCACATTCACCAGAATTCTGGTAACAATCACCTCTATCATTTTTATTCTCTCTCTCCCACAGTCTTAATTTGAATCTAAAATAATTAGGTTAGTTTTGTTTATTTATCTAATTTTCATATGAGGAAACTACTTAGTATTTTTCTTTTTTATTTTGCTTAGCATAATCAGCTCAAGTTTCATACAAGTTGTTTCAAAAGGCAAGATTTTATCTTTTTAACTTAGTAGCATTCCACTGAGTATGTACGCATCTTTATCCAGTCATCTATCAATGGGCATTTATGTTGATTCTATGCCACGTTTATTGTGAATTATAGTGCATATATATTCAGTTCAGTGTTTTTAAATATTCTTTAGATCTATATCTAGAAGTGAAATTTCTAGAGAAAATGATAGTTCCATATTTAATTGTTTGAGAAACTTCTATGTGGTTTTCTAAAGAATTTGCACTAATTTACATTCTCACTAGCAGTATGAGAAAGCCTTTTTTTCCAAGCCTTAACAACACTTGTTTCCAGTCTTTTTCTTTGTAATTTTATTGAAAGAATATTAAGTCATAAAATTAAATTGTTTAATGTGTGCACCATTATAAATCTACATCTATATAAAACATTAATTTTATCACTAACAGTTCATCTGACTCCATTTCCCACCCCTTCCAATTCCTTTCTGGTAAGCACTACTCTGATGAATAAACTAAATAAATTTTTTAAATTTTAATAAACTAAATCTATTTTTGGTTTGGTTCATTTGTTTAATTTTTCTATATACCAAATATGACTGAAACCATACAATGTTTGTCTTTCTCCTTCTGACTTATCTTACTAAACATCATATCTTCTAGGTCCACCAATGTGGTTTCAAATGGCAGTATTTCACCTTTTAAAATAGCTAAATAGTATTCCAATGTACATGTATAATGCAATTTTTTCATCCACTCATTTGCCAGTGGGCACTTAGGCTTTTTCAAGCTCTTGGATATTGCAAATATGGCTGCAATGAACATGAGTGTTCATATATAATTTTGAATTAATATTTTTGTGATTTTTTGGTAAATGCCCAGAAATAGAATAAGGGGATTATTTGGAATTTCCATTTTCAATTTTTTGATAATCTTTGTATTGCTTTCTAGAATGGTTGCACCATTTTACATTCCCAACAACAGCAAAAAATGGTTCCCTTTTCTCCTTATCCTTGCCAACATTTGTTTCTAGTCTTTGAGATAATAGCCACTCTCATAGTTATAAGATGGTATCTCATTGTTTTGATTTACATTTCCCTAATAACAAGAGAGAGGGAACATCTTTTCATTTGCCTGTTTCCTATCTATATGTCTTCTTTGGAGAAATATCATTTCAGATTTTTGCTTATTATAAATTGAACTGTTTTCCTGTTGAGTTTTAGGAGTTCATTTTATATTTTACATATTACACCTTGTCGGATGTATGATGTACTAATATAGTCTTATTCAATAGAAGTTTTTTGTTTTGTTTTGATGAGTTTCTTTCAATGTGCAGAAGTTTTTTAGTCTGGTGTAGTCACATTTGTTTATTTGGGCTTTTGTTTCCCTTGATGTTGGAGTAGTTTCCAAAAACATCTTTAAGGCCAACGTATCAAAACATAGTATTATTTTATGGTTTCAAGTCATATCCAAGTCTTTAATCCATTTTGAATTAATTTTGTGTACATGTTAAAGATTGATCTAGTTGCATTTTTTTGCATGTGGCTTTCCAATTTTCCCAACACCATTTTTTAAAGAGACTTATCTTTCCCCATTGTATGCCTTTGGCTCCTTTATGGAAAATTTATTGTCCATATATGTGTGGTTTGATACAAGAGCTCTTAAATTATAACTAGAAAAAAATGAACAGAATTTTCCGTATGTTGCTCATTTGTTTTTTAAGTAATAGAATTAGTCTTATATAATTCAGCATTAACTGAAAAATCTTTGGAACTTTTTCTTGAGAGGAAGTGAACTAAAGACCAGTTTAGCATTTATTTAAAAGAGAAAGAACAGTGAAGCACATTAGATTAGGAATCAGACAGCCTTATTTGGTGTCAGTAGGAAGCTGACGCAAGAAAAAATGATTTAGAAGAAAATGTGTTTCAGAGTAGAGGCATTCAGAGAAAGTATACATCAATGTTCATAATGACACCAAATTAAGTTCATTGTACTTTTTCCAAAACTGGTTATACAATCAAGCCAGCTTTCTCAAAAAAGTGAATAATACTAATAAGATGACTACAGGATTATTACCAAGAAAGAATATAAAAGAAAAGAAGGTACAATTAATTATAAGTTAAGTGATTGGTTTACATATGAACTATATAGTGGAGAAAATAAGTGAGTACATTTTTGGAAAAGATAGTTTGATCATGTTAAAACTAAATTGTAACTATCATTGTGAGTTTATGATCTCAAAAATATATTTTTAGTTCTATTTCAAAAATAGTCACCTTTCCTAATTCTAAATTTTTCTTTTAGAATTTTACCCAGAGCCCAAATTTTGGTGTCCAATTCTCTTCTCCATTTAAAGTATCAAGGGATTTTTGAAGAAAGTGTCAAATTATTTTTTTACAAATTTCTAAACTTACTAAACTAAATAAACTTTCTATTAATAAAATGATAGTAAAAAAAGTGATTAGAAAAGGACACAATTTCAGGAAAATCAGGTTTAAAAAAATCTCAAAATTCTGTGAAAGAACTGGAAACATTATTGATTGAGCAAATAAAATTGTACTTAAAAAAGAGTTTTAGAAAATATTGACATGGAGTTGATTCATCTTGAAAGTCTTAGTCCAGATGTCTGTTTCAATGAAAAGTCACTTATTCCATTACAAAAACCTATAACTTAGGTTGTAATGATATCTCTCTATGCTTATTATTGTGAAGTCTTAAAAATAAGTATTAATATGCCCTTTCACTAAGTTATATTCGTGGTATCAATATTTTGATAGTAGGTTAGATAGTTTTAGTATAATTGTGATATTTTATCAATTTTCTCCATTTTAAGTTATAATTTTGTTTAATAAGAGTATTATGGATTAAGCATCTACTTTCGTTTCATTTCCTTAAGTATAGAAACCTTATCTTATTTGGAATTTTAGAATGAACAAACAACTAATTACTATGCTGATCTGACACCCAAAAGGGAAAGAGACTTGGTGAGATGGAACTCAGACTGCAGTGTAATTGTCTCTTTGGGCTGATGAGGAGCCCCTGAGGAAAGTTTTCCATATCATGTGACCAGTAGAAACGGTCCCATACTGTTTCCACTGCCATACTCAGTCACAGTCTAGAAGTAACCTGGAGAGGGTTACTTAAGTAAATGCACTATGTAGCAGATCCCCAAAAAGCAGCATATAGAATCTGACTAATAGTCCTCCTCCTGGTAATTTTTTCCTCTTTAAGGTGATCTTAGCAGCAATCTTCAATGGCTGACACACCCCATGAAATAGGCAGTGAAGGAACTAACTGCCCTATTTAAAAAAGTTTCAGATAGTTTAAAATGTTCAGTGTGATAGCATATTTTAGATTTCACAGTTGTCTTGTTAAGTGAATTTTTGAGTCATTTTGAAAACAGTTGTGGTAGTCTTCAAAGATGACTGCTGTTACTTACTTCCATTCCTAAAGTTCAAAGTCATCCTGACATCAGTGGACTAACTGTGGCCCTGCTGCCTGATTTTGGGAAGACCTATTCCTTGCTTTGACCAGCAGGATACAGCTGATGTGCTGTCTTACAGGCTTTAAGAGGATGGGCAGCTTCTGCTCTTCCTTCTTGGAAGCCAGACATATGCAAAGTGTCTTAACTATAAATTCATTCTGAGGCAATATGACCTAGGACAAAATTAAAAGATGTTTTATAAAATAACTGACTAGTACTTGTGAAAATTGCCAGATCATAAAAGACAAATGATAACTGTTGCAGAATGAAGGTTAAGGGAGAATAACTAAATACAATGTGAAATTCTGGATAAAATCTCAAGATAGGAAAAAGAATAGTCAATAAGCTAGTGAAAATCAGTAAAATCTGTTAGTGACACACCTAATATACATACTGGTGTTAATTTATAATGATGAACATCTTAAATCTCTATGTTATAATGAAATGTTACTTCAGCAAATTTTTTTTTTTAAGTAAGGGAGAATATAAAATAGATTATTAATTTTGTAAGCTTTT
Organism: Solenodon paradoxus; assembly: GCA_004363575.1. Lineage (NCBI taxonomy): Eukaryota > Metazoa > Chordata > Mammalia > Eulipotyphla > Solenodontidae > Solenodon > Solenodon paradoxus. The sequence continues at coordinate 20,069 of RJWH01003335.1, read as the reverse complement.
AAAGGAAATGATCAAGGAAAACCTTTTAAATTAATAATTTAAATTTAAAAGTCCTTAGTACAGTTAATAGTATTGTGCCACATTAATGCTTAGATTTAAGTTATAGTAGGGTTGTGTAAGAAATTAACTGTAAGGGAAACTGTGTGATAGGGTTATAGGAAGTCTTTGGACTATTTTGTAAACTTTATATAAATCTAAAATTAGTTCAAAATAAAAAATAAAACAATCCATATTTTAGCATGTATTTAAGTTTTAATGTCTTGAAGTGGAATTAAAATTTATAAGATACCTAATAAACAAGCTGAAGATAAAAAACAAAACCAGAACAAAGCCCCACTAATTATAGTACATATTCATCCAAAGACATTTATCATATTACTATTTTGTGTAAGAAAAGAGGTACTTAGGAAAAAACCTTACTATCACAAAATAACTTCAAAGGTTCTAGCATAATAAATCAGTAATTATAAAGATAAAAATGTATAAGAAGTTCAAATAAGTGATTGATGATTGCTGCTTGGGCTTCCAGGAGGGTGTAAAATTAATTGGATCTTTAATGATACAGTGAAGTTCAATTAGCAAAAATTCAGGTGGAACAAGACCTTTCTGGTTTGTGTATGTAATGGGCAAATAAAAAAAAAAAAGTGGAAATATACAAATATAGTGAATAAAATCTTATATGTCCTCAGAGCAAACTTGTATATGATTAAAAGAAATGTTGGAGCAAAGCTTCACAGTAAAAAAGGTAAGGTAAAGACATGAATTAGTACATTACTGTAATTCTTCACCATGAAAATATTTTAGTAGAAAGAACTTTGAATGTCTTCTATGTTAAGGCATTGCTCTGTGTTGAAGAGTATGCAAAGTACAAGATGTGGTTTAAGTATAAATATTCTTCATGAAATGGGCAACTGTCCATTCCTGTTTCTTAAAATGTTGCTTAACCTTTGAGATCTGTTTCCTCCAGAAGCTACCCTCTTCATCTGTCAAGTGCTTACAAGATTTTCTCCATGTACTGTTATGTGCATGCTTTTGATTAGCCTTCCACAGACTCCAAGTTCTTAAAGGACAGAGATACTGCTTTGCTGAGGCTTTTCTACTCTACATCAGACATTATTTCTGGTTACCTGGTCTGTGTACAGCAGCTTGGGGTCTACTGCATTAGGGAGCCAGCATATCAAGACAAAAAATCAAATTGACTCACAGATTTTGCTCTTCTATCATCTTTCACCTGTGGGCACTTAAAACTGGACAGCATTTATGAAAGTTAGTAGGAAAAAAGACTTTGCACAGATTTCTATTAATTTAGGAACATTGCAACAGCAACCCATTTAGACTTAGTTCACTTTCTCTTGATCTTTCATGTGAGGTGTGACTTATCCTATTAACCTTAATGCTAAAGTAATTTCTTAGCTGCATATAGAGATGAATATGCTTTCTTTCTTACTAATACTGTGTTACTTACTCTACTAATGATAGAAAAATTCTTTTCATAAATGATTTTCAATATCTGGTAGTATTCTATTAAATACATGTTTTAGATAAGTTTTCTATTTAAAATATAATTATTTTTGGTTGCATATCTGAATCATATGTCAGAACCAGTGCAGATATTTTAAGCTATAAAACACATAGACAACATCTCTCCCTTCTGGAGCCAATTACTGACCAATTGCTAGTGCGACCATATTGGGGAAAGTATCACTGAGATGATTGATTTGTGGTTCTTAATGATATTTTTGTTGATTTCTCGCTGATTTTCCTGTTGCTCTTTTCCCCTTTTATATGTTACTCTATTCATAGTCTGGCAAAATTTTGCAGAAAATGTATCCAAGTGATGGGCTCACAGCAGGTGCTGGATCAAACAGGCCTTGTTCTTTGGCCCTTGGGAAGTCTGCATGGATCAGAGGAATCCAGGGGCTGCCCTACAGATGACCTGTAGTAAAACTGCTAAGGACATGCTTAATTTCTTTCCATGAATAAACAAAGTGTAGATGAAATATTTTTGTTAGCTTGAATCGAGGAATTTGTTTTATGCACACACTGCCAGTCTGTACAGTTGATTGCAAATGGCATGAAGTAAATTATGTCTAATAGATACTTACAGAAGAATATTATTTAAATATCTGACAATATAAAAGTTTCTGTTTTACCTTTTGATCTTAGTAAGGACATATTGGTTTCAAATGAATATGAAACCAATGAAAATAACAAAAATGAGAGTTGTATAATGAATAAAGTATACTCTCAATGGCATGTAGTTTGAGAAAATCATGGTGAGCTTCAAAGTCAGACAATAAGTGCCATTTCGGTTTTGAATATTGTTCATAGATTTTAACAATATCAGCTTTTAGATATGGTACTTAGCTGATAGTATGCAGATATAAATATTACCTGTTTATGTAATACCAAGTTATTTTTTAACTTGATCTTTATTGGATTACTATTTGGCAGACATTTGTTGAACATTTTTTGTAAATGATAATTTTTAGATACTGGGAATGCAAAAAAGATTGATATAACTCCTGTCTTCACAGAACTTAATATTCAAATAGTTATAATACTAATGAAAATGAAATAAAAATGGACTGAAATTTATTTTAATGAAAAGATTAAGGTCAGAAAAGTTTTGCTCTTTGAGGACACTCAGATCCTTCTTATTCCTCACCAATATAAATATTTATAGATGTTTTTCATCTAGTTTGACTAATAGATATAGTTCTTGATATGGTTTATTTAGACAGAATGAAGGAGATTTAATTTTGATATTATTTTAATTAAAAAAGAAAGGCATTTTGTGCTTTAATTTACTAATTTAAAAAGATGTCAATTTGTAAGATAATATAGTTGTAGTTGACACTTTTGAACATGAAGTCTGTCGTGACATAGGGGGCAATTAAAACTAAAGTCAGATAAAAACAGAGTACAGAATCATACTTTGTGAATGGCAGGCACAATTTGCCTGTGATTTCATAATTTCCCAAATGCTTCAGATTATTTACACGTTGTTGTATTGAAATCAGTGAGAAGTATGAATCATCATATAAGCAAACCATTGGGTTTCTGTTTTTCCCTTTTTTTAAGACAGACTTGTACTAGCAAAATTGCATACTTTAGGTGGGACCTGTGATTATATAAGGATTAAAAGAGTTTAAACTATGATTTTCAAAGTGCTCATTGTTTCTGGTCGGCATTTTCATGATACCACCATATTTTTATATGGTAGGTATACCATATACTTATATACCAGGTAAGACTTGTTATCACCCTTCATAATTTCATCTACTTTTCTTTTAGGGGTTTAAGTCATATGCTTTATAGAAATTTGGAATTTCAAGTATTTTTAAATTAAAGTATATAAATTTAGAACCTATTTTTGAGGATTCTGGTTAATAATATCACTAAAATTATCAGAAAATTAAAAAATTTTATGAAGAATGAAGTCACACGAAAATGCATTATATTTATTAAAGAGCAAACAGTGAAATCATATTGTCATAAGAAAATAGCCCTGATAGAATGAGGTTAATGCTGGTGTAAGAGTCACAACAGGCATCTCCAAGGTACTCATGCTAGCAGAGGATATATCAATATACCAGGTCAAAGGGTAACAAAATGAAAAATAATTTGTATGTGACTTTTGTGTATATTTTGCAGTGAAACGTAAACTAATTCAGTCTACCTTGGAAGAAAATAGAATTCTATACTTTTAAAAATTAATGTCATTCAAAACTTAACATATTTGTTATAGCTTTAACAAGAACTAGTAGGAATTCTTTGAAGACATGACTAAGAATTATTTATGGTTAGTAAATTGATTATAGACAGACATGTGTGATACTTGGAGGCCTTTTTCTATAGAAAAAAATAAGTATGCTAATTTTCAAATGATGTCTAGACAGTAATTACTATTCGAGATTTATAAGAATATTTTCTAATTACATGTAAAAATAATTTTTGATTAAAAATTGTATTTTTATATTTTGATAAACTGTTGTTTAAAAAAACCCCAACACATAGTAGAAAACTTAGTCAATGTACTATTTTCCAGATGTTTTTGCACATTTTGGGATATAGAGGATTTCAAGGTCTATATAATAGAAACAAATTGTGCAGTTATAAAGCCAGTGACTAACTGAATTCTCTCAAGAACAGTTTATATTTGAAATTTCTGTTTTTGAACTTTTTCTGTGTTCTGCTGTTTTGGCATGGAGATAGCAACAAAGACACCTTCTTGCAGTAGAGCTATACTTTTGCCACATGCGTTATGCAATTTAGGATTGTATCCTTTGGCTACAGTTAAAAGCTCCAATTTAAGATGATAATAAATGAGGTCAACTTGATATGGCCATAGATCACATCAGATATTAGACATTTTTCTTTTGCGTGATTGGCCCTTTATTCAGGAAACAGTAGAAAAATCCATTTAGTCACAGTACTTAACTATGGAAAGTGTACACAGAATGCAAGAAATATTGCTAATGTGCCAACCTAAATTTGATTTTGATAAACAAAAAGAGGAGGTTGTTAGTTTCATAGTCTATAGTCAATAAAATGTCTACTTATTACCTCTAAGTACATTTGATTTGAAATTATTCTTATTGGTTTTATATATTGATGTTCCTTTCAAGGAGAAAGGACATATTACTCAAAAGAAATAGAGAAATATCACTCCAACAAGTAGTATTTTCTGTAAAACTAATAACTTTGGGAAGCAGGAAATGGGAGGGCTAAGATAGGCAAACAGAAAAATGCAAAGAGGTAAGAGGTAAAGTGGCTTAGGATGATGTTGGTTGGTGATAGACAGTCATTAACACTGTTCTGGGTCTGGTGCAGTGAAAAACTAAATACTTGAGGTGGAGCGTGAGGATTCATTCAGCATGGACCGATTATGTTGCTAAACATCTGCTTATTCTGAAAGCAATTGGTCAGTGACTGGCTATTTGGTTATTAAATGGTACTTGATTTTGGGGGAGGATTAAATCTAGTTTCATACAATGATTACTTTATTTAAAACATAGAAATTTGTTGTAATTTTGCTTGCCAGAAAAGTCACTGATGTTATCACCGCAAAGAGGGAAAATATAATTCTTATGTCCTGATAGTTCATCTTTTCTACTCTATGTCAACTCTCAATTCTAAGGGAAGCCTTCCTGTTACAGACAAGGAAATATCCCTCAAATATATGTTATGTACTCTATATAAAAGCTATAGCAAAAAGCAAAATAATCATTGGACAGGTCAGAATATTTTAATTTTGAGTAATGATGTTGTGTTGTTAATTTTTTTAAAAAAAATTTTTCTACATTATATTTAAATTGATTTTTATTGAAGGAATAGTACTTTATAACAGTAAATAGGTTTGAAGTATACATCATAGGAAATCTACATCTGTATATAATATAATAAGCTCACCCTTTCAGTTTTTCCTTAACTATAAAATTACTCCCTTCCACTCTGGTTGTCCCTTTACAGCCTGCTTTTCTTCTTCCTTTAACCTCTGATTTGTTTTTTTTTTTTGGCAAAAATTCTATTATTTGATTTAGTATTTTAAGGTCTTATTTTGTTTAGTTTTGTTCATTAATTTGTTTTATATCTCTATACACAATATATTATGTCTGTCTCCTTATAACGGGATGCAAATGTCTCTGCAAATAAATGTTGTATTTTTAGGGTATATAACCAGTAGAGAAATAATTGGATCAATCCTGAAGAAAAGTACAAAAATGGAGGTGTCACACTCTTAGACTTCAAACTCTATTACAAAGCAATAATAGTAAAGTTAGCATGGTATAAGAATAAAATACAAATTAGTGGTACAGACTTGAGAACACAGAAACAAGTCCCATGTATGTGTTTATATATACATATATATAATCTATAGTATATTTGTGTATATGTATGAACAATTAATCTTCAATAAAGGAGCTAAAGGCTTACAATGAGGCAATGATAATATCTTTAATAAGAGGTGTTGAGAAAAGTGGAAAGCCACATGCAGAGGGTTGAAGCTATATCACTACCTAACACTATATAAAAAATTAATTCAAAGTAGATAAGATGTAACAAAGTAGATTAGATGTTACAAAGTACATAGAAAAAAACAGAGGCAAAAAACTTCATGATATTGATTTCAGGGATATCTTGGGAACTCAATTTCCATTAATAAAGGAAATAACCAAAATAGAGAAATGGAATTACATCAAAGTGAAAAACAAACAAACAAAAACACTCTGCACAGTGAAAAATAAATGCTCATAAAACCAAGACGTTCTATTGAACGGAAGAAGCAATTTGAACATCATACATCTGACAAGGGGTTAATATAAAATTTATATAAATAACTCATTAAACTAAAAAATCACTAATAATCAGAATAAAAGATAGGCAGATGATCTTAATAAAGACTTCTCTAAAGAAAAAATGCAAATGACCAACAGGCACATGAAAAGATGTTCTGCTTTCCTAATCATTAGGGAAATACAAATCAAAATAGCAATCAGATATCACTTTACATCAGTCAGAATGACTATTACCCAAAAGAATGGAAACAAAAAGCAAAAAGTACCAGAGAAGATATAGAGAAAAAAATAACTTTATAATTAATATTTATTATCTCTTTAGTTCACAATGTTACATCTATTTTTGAATATTGACATTTCATCTCAATCTATTTCACACCACACCCTCCACCAAAGTTCTAGTGTCCTTTATCATTTCTCCTGCTTCCTTCCCTCACCCCTTCCACCTCCCTGACAGCCATCATCTTGTGTTCTGTGTGGTTTTGTTGGGTTTTATTTCTTTTATTTCATTGTATTCCACATATGAGTGAAACCATCCTACATTTCTCTGTTTCTTTCTGACATATTTCACTTAAAATGATCCCATGCAGTTCCATCCAGATGGTTGCAAAGGGCTTAATTTCATTTTATTTTTTAGAAGCTGCATAGAATTCCATTGAGTATATATTATCACAAACTTATTTAGCTAATCATCTTTTGTGGGCATTTAGGTTGTTTCCATGTCTTGGCTATTGTAAACTGTGCTGCTATGAACATCAGGGTGCAGATATTTTTTCTGATTAGAGATTTTGTATCCTCTGAATATATGCTCAAGAGTGGGATTACTGGATCAGATGATACATCCATCTTTTCCACAGTGTTTTCCAAAGAGGTTGAATCAATTTACATTCTAACCAGCAGTGTGTGTGTGTGTGTGTGTGTGTGTGTGTGTGTGTGTGTGTGTGTGTGTGGTGGGGGGATTCCTTTTTCTCCATACCCTCTCCTGCTAGTTCTAGTAGAAAATGGAGCTCTTATCTGCTCTTTCCAGTTGAAAAGGAAACTCTTATACAGTTAGTGGGAATGTAAGATGGTACAACCAGTATGTAAAGCATTATGGAGATTCCTCAAAAAGTGTTGTTGATTTTCATTTGAGCAGAAATTAAATCTGTTTAGGCAGAGACTCTTTAAAATCTGGAAGATACAGTCTATATGGAGCAATAGACCCAGAACCATTCTGTTCATCTCATTTCTTGACCTAAGCAGCACACTCTTCTAGGTGATATTATGATCAACCTGTGAACTACCTAGGGGAAATTGTTGATTGATTTGATAACACTGTGGAGACAGAGCCTACTGATAAGTGGATTAACTACTATAGGTTAGTTTTATTATGAAAAAATTACCAGGATTTATCTTATCTTGGATGAACTTTCTTCTAGGTGTAAAATAATTCCAAGTAAGAGTAAATTTATTCTTTACATCAAAGTGATCATTGAAATTTACCATTTATAAATACAGAGTATTTGTCTTATTCATTTGGAATAGGAGATATGTTTATGTATGGTGATGTATTACTTGCATTCAAAGGTGCACAAAAAAGTATTTTTATAATGTTATCTGGGAGACTATTCAGGCTCCAAGTGTGGGGATGCAGGCAGATCTCAAAAAAGTCTGGAAACATTCCAGAGCCTTTTCTCTATCTAGCTTCGTTTATGAACACTACTTCTACTTTTTATTTTGGAAAACCAGTGTTTTCTGTTTCTTAGCTTATTGATTGAATATTGTTTCCTCCAGTTTATTGGTATATATATTACAAATCTAGAGTCTAAATGAATGTTTCTTAGTCCCAATTATACATGTTCAGGAGACAATCACAAGTTACACTTGGTTTTTACCTCTTATCCATTCAATCTAGTCAGGGAAACAACAATGACTACATAAATGCTGGGGAGGAGATATTTCTAATAACTGAGATGCTTGGCATGCTCATCAATGGGTATCTATTACATATAGCAATCAGGAAATGTCCAAATAAAACCAAATTATAATGCCCTTTCACAAAATATTGCTATATGATAATTACCACAAAATAATAGAACAATAAGTATGCACTTTCCAATTGCTACAGCATACTAACTAATGAGTACATCTGGTCATTAAAACATGAAGTATTTTTTTCATTTAGTTATTTTGATTTTGTTCTTATTAGCATCATGTTTCAAAGTGCTAGAATTAAATCTAACATTGCCATGTATAATAATAAATTGGAAATGGAACGTAGATTTGGTGAAATATAAGTGATCTCTATTGATCATTAGTATGATCTTTCTAATTCAGTTTATAAAATTGATTCAATTAATAGGAACTATATAAATATACTATTATATTTATTAGGTATATTTTATTCAAAAAAGTTCAGCTTGACAAGCAACAAACAACTGGCAATAAATGAAGACAAACCATGAGAACAGTAAAGAAGTAAATTATATCTCAAAAAATCTGGGAATAATTAATAAATAGTAATGTATGAGAATTTATAGTTGTCTTAGAATCAAATTGTTACTTGTTGAATTTTGAAATATGGAATTCCAATGACAAAAACCTAAATATTAATTATCTTTACATTCTTAGCACTTATCCTAGAATTAGCACATGGAAAACATTTATAGAAATCTTTTGACATTCCCAAAACACAAAGGATTCTAGAAAATTACTATGAGCACCACTATGCCCATAATTTTGTTAATCTCTATAAATGTATATATTTTTAGAATCTGAAATCTTCCAAAACAGATCCAGGAGATGTAGAAAACTGAACAGACCAATCACAAGTGCAGAAATTGAGGCAACAAACAAACAAAAACCTCCTGATAGATAAGAGTCTAAGATGAGATGACTCCACTAGTGAATTTTACCAAACATTTAAAGATAACAATACCTATCCTCATGAAACTCTTCCATAAATTTGAAGATGAAGAAAACTCTAAAATATATTTTGCAAGACTAACATTACAGTGACTCCAAAGTCAGACAAGCAAAGCACCAAAAATGAAAATTACAGACGAGTATCACTGATGAATATAAATTCAAAAATCTTCAACAAATTTTGGCAAATCAAATTAAACAACAAATTAACAATATTTTAATGACCAAATGGAATTTATCTCAGGGATGAAAGTCTGGTTTAACCTACACAAATCAATAAACATAACACACTGCATAAACAAAGGGAAAAACAAAAATTGTAATTGTCATATCAGTAGACATGGCAACAGCATTTGACAAGATTCATCACCTACTCCTGATAGCTCTTGCTAAAATGGGATTAGAAGGCACATACATCAACATTAATAAAAACCATATATGACAAACTCACAGTTAAAATACTCAATTGTGAAAACTCTAAAAGTTTTTTCCATAAAATCTGGAGCAAGATAAGAATACCCCTCTCACCACTGTAATACAACATAGTTCTGGAAGACTTGTCCAGAACAATAGTGTCAGAAAAGGACATTAAAGGAATACAAATTGGAAATAAATAAAACTACCATTATTTGAAATGACATAATATTATACCTAGAAAACCCTAATGACTACAAAAATATTAGAAACAATAAATGAATATAGCTAAATGACAGGGTATAAAATCAACACAATTAGTGAATAACATTTGTAATGCAAGCAATGGATGAAAGAAAAGAAAAAATAAGAAAGAAATCCTGTTCACAACAGCAACAAAATAGAGAAAATGGGAATCAATAAAAGAGGTGAAAGACTTATACACTGGACATAAGTCATTGATAAAATAAATAGAGGACACATAAAGTTGGAAGAATATTCCATGCTCATAGATAAGGATAATTAACATAGTTAATACTTAAAATTACTATCTTGTCCATCAATATACAGATTTCATGCAGTGTCCATAAAATGTCCAGGCTCTATTTCAAGCAAATTGAGCAAACAATACTAAACTTTGTGTGAAATAAAAAAATGACTTTGAAAAGGTAAAAAGACTTTTGAGCTATCCTCAAAAAATGAAGAAATATGCAGGACTCTCATTCCCCAACTTCAAACTATACTACCTAGAGATTGTCATCAAAACAATTTATTGGGACAAAAATAGATACATAGACCAGTGCAATAAAATTCAAAGCCCAGAAATAAAACCACATTTGTATGAGCAGTTAAACTGTGACAAAGCACATACAATGGAGAAAGGAACATCTATTCAAGATATGGTGCTGGCAAAATTAGATTGCTATCTGCAAACAAATAAAGCTAGATTATTTGCTGTACCCATACATAAAAATTAAATCAAAATGGATAAATGAATTGACTGTAAGAACTGAAACTAAAATAGAGAAAAATGTACAACACTGTGACATCAACCTTAGAGATGTTTTGGAGGGGAAATGACACCTATGACAAAACTAAAGCAATCTGTTAGTAGGTACCTAGCTAGTCATGAGCACTGGGTGGATCCTGATAGATGGGGCTAATGCCCCTAGGAGGAGGGGTTATCTCTTCTCCAAAGGGACCTAGAAGATCGTCAAGGACTTTTCAAGTGTCTGTGGGACCTCCCAAACTCCCTAGAATGTGAATACTGAAAACAACCAAGAGCAAACTTGGATAACTAGTAGGAATAGATAAATAGTTTAAAATCATCCCCCGCCAAAAAAAAATGAGCAAAAAGAACTAGGTTATACAACCAGATCTGTCAATCAACCTGAGAGACAGGAGTAAGACACACCCACAAGCGAGGGTCCAAGAAGAGACCTGAGAAGCATAAACCCCAAGGAAGAAAACGTTAGATAAAATTAAACACAAAACTAAACTAAAGCAAACTAAATAATTGGGACTACATCAATTCGAGACATTTCTGTACAGCAAAAGAATTCACCACTAAAACAGACCATAGACACTGAATGAGAGAAGGTATTTGCACAACATATGTCAAACAAAAACTTACTCTATAATATATAGAGCTCATACACCTAAACAATAAAACAAATGACCCACTGAGAAAATGGGCACAGGAGCTGAATAGGTACCTTTCTAAAAGACACACAGATGGTCTACAGATGAAGAAATTCTCTGCACCACTTACCATCAGAGAAAAGCAAATAAAAATAACAATGAGATATCACCTCACACCTGTGAGAATGACCTGTATTAAAGAGATTAGAAATAATAATTGTAGAGGGTGTGGAGAAAAAGAAACACTCCTGAACTTTGTTGGAAATGTAAATTAGTGCATCTTTGGAAAGCAGTATGGAGATTCTTAAAAAAATTAAGGATGGATCTACCATTTGATTCAGCAATCCCACTCTAGCCACATACCCAGAGAACACAAAAACTCTAATCAGAAATAAATATCTTTACTCCTATGGTCATAGCAGAATAAATAATAATAACCAGGAGATGGAAATAATCTTAATGCCCACCAACAGATAAGTAGGTGAAGAAGCTGTGGTATTATAATCAATGAAATTCTATGCAATTGTTAATAATGATGAAATGGTACCTTTTTCAACAACTTGAATGGACTGGAGGTGATTATGCTAAGTGAAATAAGCTACAAAGTAACATAAGAAGTACAGGATGGTTTCATGCATATATGGAATACAAAGAAACGAAACAAACAGGCAAATCTAACATACTGGAGGTAAAATTGTGGTTACTTGGGCATGGAGGGAAGTAGGAGGGTACAAATGAAGAAGGGAGTTAACAAGGTGGTGATAAAGGACACAGGGATTATGGTAGTGAGTGCAGTGTAAAATGCACACAGAAAGACATGTGAATTCAGTATCCTAAAAGGCATAAAGCAATGTGAAATAATAACATCATTTAAAAATAACAGTCACAACTGTGTACTAAATTAAAAAAGGATGATTCGGCTTGGAGGAAAAATGTTTCATGCTATTCATGTATGCAATGGAAATCAAAAATTAAAAAAAAAACACTGAAAAAGTAATTTTAATACTTGTGATGGTGATTTTATTTGTAAAATGGAATATAGAAAGCCTTAGATCATATTTATGATTTAACAACAAAAACTTGTCCAAAAACCTTTATGAAAACTGCAGAAGCCAGTTAATTAGTTGTAGTATCTCAAACGAAAAACTGAGCATAAATTCATTGAAAAAAGTAAGAAATGCTATTGAATTCCACTCACTATGACTCTCCCCATCAAGCCAACACCATTTAATGTAATTGGGAATAAAAACCTGATTCACTGCCTCTTCCTTAGGAGGGAACACTAAGAGTGGAAAGTACATGCATTCATTCACAATGATGCACAACTTAAACCTATATAATGTTATGATGCAATGTTCCCTTAATAAAATTAATTAGGTAAAAAAGAAATTTCACTAATCAATATTTAATTTTTTAGATTTCAAGGAATTAGAAAGGATAATCTAGACCCAAAGTTAGCAGAAAACAGGGATATAAAAGTAGATTAGAATAGAAATAAATGAAATAGAATAGAATAAAATAACAAAAGCAAGAGTAGTTTAAAAAAACATATCAACAGGCATGCCCTAATGCAGTAGCAGTTAGGTAAATTCCCTTTAAAGAAGGAAGAAACATACCCCTGGGCTCAAGCTCTGGGTCCAAGGGGAAACAATCAGAATGAACAGCTAAATAAAAATAAAATACAGCTGCTTTTTCCTCCTCTTTTTACCTGCCTGCTGGCTGACTCACCTTCATTCCTGCCTGCACCTTTCCCTTAACAAAATCAAAACTATTGGCAAATCCTTAGCTAGATAGTACCAAAATGACATGACATACATAACAAAAATCAGAAATAAAAGAGTAGCCATTACAAATGATGTCATAAAAATACAAAGGATCAAGAGAATACTGTGAACAGTTTTATGGCAAACACTGGATACTGGATACTTATAAGAAACTGATACAGGGCATCAACTTCTGGATGATGACTCAATAGGATACATTTTTGTGTTGCTCCTCAAAGAAATGACTGGCACTTCAGCTAGAGATGGATCAGCTAATGATTAATCGTGGCTGAGGTCACTCAGCGGTTTTCTCAGCTAAGTGCAGATTTGGATTTGGGACAGAGCTCAGGAGACTCCAGACTCGTGGTGGGAAGCTAGGGATTTTGGGACCAGCTGTGGAGGCAGTGAAAGGCAGGCCCAGTGGGGCTGAGACACAGAGCCACAGAGAGTGTACTTGGGCGGTGGTGAAAGGAGAGCTAGCACACCAGGACCTGTGCTAAAGCCTGTGTGGTGAAACTGCACTGGGCACGGCCATAACCAGAAATCAGCCAAAGAAATTCCAAGCTCACACCCCTCCAACAACCATTTCATACTAGAGCCTAGGGGCTACCGAGTGGAAATACCACCCACCACATATGCTTCCACAGGAAATCCCACCTCCTGGAAATGCTGCCACCCAGGATTACAGTGAGAAGGCAGAACCAAACCTCATTGGTATCTGCTAGCGCCACCATGTGGGTAGAGGCAAAACTGTAGCATAATTGCCAATCCTGGTGTAGTCAAACTTATGTAACACCAGGGAAACCAAACTCTCAGAAAAAAACCCCAGAATGCTGAATAGAGCAAAGGTACAAAGAAATATATGTGAAATGATGGATCGAATAAAAAACCCAGGGGAAAGTGTAAATACAGCAGACTATGTAAAGTACCTGAAGAGGAATTTAAGGTAACAGTGATTAAAATACTAATGGTAATCCAGAAATCAGTACAGGCAGTAAACAGAGTGCCAGAAAGCAAAGAGAAGAATTAAAACAAGACATCAAAAAAGTAAGAGACACGATGGCTAAATTAAAGAACTCGACATAGGGACTCATAAATAGAATGGATAAAGCTTCCAATAGAATCATTATCTGGAAAACAGGACAGAGGAACTCAAGCAAACCAGCAAAGAGATAAAAAAAATTAAAGAATCAAAGACAGTAGTTGAGTCCTCTGGGATAACATCAAAAGGAATAACATTCACATCATAGGGGTCCCAGAGGAAGAGAGAGAAAAGGGGGAAGAAGCCATATTTGAAGAAATAATAGATGAGAACTTACCCAATTTGAAGAATGAAGTAAATCTCCAGATATAGGAAGCTCAAAGAGATCCTAACAAAAGAAACCCAAACAGAGATACACCTAGACACATCAACATAAAAATGTCAAAAATACCAGAGAAATAAAGACTATTAAAAGCAGCCAGAGAAAACATACAGAGGAGCCCCCATAATACTGTTATTGAACTTCTCAAATGAAGCTCTACAGGCCAGATGGGAATGTCGTAATATATTCAAAGTGCTCAAAGAATAGAATTTTCAACCTGGGATACTATATACAGCAAGATTATCATTCAGAACTGAGGGAATGATAAAAAATCTTTTCTGACAAGCAAAATTTAAAGGAATTCATCACCACAAAAACAGCTTTGCAAAAAAATATTAAAGGATGCTCTATAAAGCATAAAGAATCAGACAGAAAAACAGTATGACAGCAAATACTAAAACTGGGGAGGAAGAGAAGAGAAGAAAAATGTATACAGTTAGAATGAGTGGAAGACTAATATGTTTTCAAATAAAATTAGGTAGGAAATATAGAGCTGTGAATACTAACTTTAGGGTAGCCTCAAAATACATCTCCAGGGAGAAAGCAAAGAAGAAAACAAAAGGTAAAATCAATCAAAACATAACTGTACCCATTCAACCTAACACAAGCAAGAAAACAAAGTTATAACCTGGAGCAACATACAAAAGACAAATTATAAAGTGATACTAAGCAGCTATATATCAATAATCACCCTAAATGTTAATGGATTGAACTCATAGTCAAATGTCGCACAGTGGCTGAATGGATTTAAAAGCATAATCCAACCTTCTGCTACCTTCAGAAAACTCACCTTCTTCCGAAAGATAAACAAAGGCTGAAAATCAATGGCTGGAAAACAATCGTGCAGCCAAATGGCAACCACAAAAGAGCAAGAACAGCTATACTCATGTCAGATAAAACAGATTTCCATTTAAAAGGCATAACTAAAGGCAGAGGTGGACTCTATATAATGATTAAAAGATCACTCCAGAAAGAAGACATAATGCTTATTAACACATATGCACCAAATGAAGGCGCATCAAAATATATGAAGCAAGTATTATTAGACCTGAAGAGAGACATTGACAACAACACAATAATAGTGAGAGACTTCGACACCCCACTTACAGCAATGGACAGAGAAACCAGGCAGAAAATTAACAAGGAAATAGACACTTTAAATGACTACCTGCAATAGATAGGTCTGATAGATGCATACCAATCACTTTACCCAATGACTACAGTTTTCCCTTTCTTCTCAAGAGCTCATGGCACATTCTCAAGGATAGATCATATGCTGGGATACAAAGCATTTCTCAACAAATTTACAAAGATTGAAGTCATACCAAGCATTTTCTCTGATCACAATGGCCTAAAACTGGAAATCAACCACAAAAAAAAGGTGGAAGACCCCAAACCAATTGGAAATTCGGCAAGATACTCCTGAAGGACTCTTGGGTAAAAGAGGAAATCAAAGAGAAACTTAAAAATACTTAGAGACAAATGAGAATGAGGACACTTACTACCAGAATCTATGGGATGCAGCAAAAGCAGTATTAAGTACGAAGCAGCACTAAGAAATCCAGGCCTATCTCAAGAAACAAGAAAAATCAGAAATCAGCAAATTAACTCTACATTAAAAAAAAAAAAAAAAACTAGAGAAAGAACAATTAAAAAATCAGCAGAAAAAAGGAAATAATCGAAGTTCATGCATAAATAAACAAAACAGAAAACAAAAGGACAATTCAGAATATCAATGAAACCAGAAGTTGGTTCTTCAAAATCAATTGAGAAGCCATTGCCTAGACTCACAAAGAAAAAAAAGGAAGAAATCTCTCATAACTAGACTTAGGAATGAAAGCGAGACGTTCAAACAGATACCATAGAAATTCATAGCATTAAAAGGGACTACAATGAACAGCTCTATGCCACCAAAATGGACAAGTTTGAGGACATGGACAGATTTCTAGAAAAGTATTGTCTACCAATACTGAACCCAGAAGAACTGGAAAAGCTGAGCAGAAAAATAAAAGAAATTGAAGAAGTCATCAAGGGCATCCCCCCCAAAAAAAGCCCAGGACCAGATGGCTTATCCAATGAGTTCTATCAAATACTCAGAGAAGAATTAACACCTGTTCTTAAGCTCTTCCAAAATATTGAAGAACAGGGAACTCTCCAAAATACTTTTTATGAGGCTAACATTACACTGAAATCAAAAGCTGGCAGGGATGTCACCAAGAAAGAAAATTACAGATAAATATCTCTAATGAACATAGGTGCAAAATTTCTCAACAAAATATTAGCAAACTAAATTCAGCAATGCATCAAAAAGATCATCCATCATGACCAAGTGGGATTCATCCCAGGAATGCAAGGACAATTCAGCCTACCCAAATCTTTTAATGTCATATACCATATCCACAAGAGCAAAGAGAAAAACCACATGATCATATCAATAGATGCAGAGAAAGCTTTTGACAAGGTCTAACACCCATTTGTGATTAAAAACCCTCCATAAAATAGGAGTGGAAGGTTCATACCTCAACACAATAAAGGGCATATTTGAAAAACCCACAGCCAACATCATAGTCAATGGTGAAAAGCTGAAAGTGTTTTCTCTTATGCCAGGAGCAATGCAATGTTGTCACTTTCACCACTGCTATTTAATATTGTACCGAACGTCTTAGCCAGAGCAATTAGTCAAGAAAAAGAAATAAAAGGAATCCAAACTGGAAAGGAGGAAGTAAAATTCTCAATATTTACAGATGACATGATTATATATATTGGAAATCCCAAAAACTCCATCAAAAAACTTGTAGAACTTATCAATGAATATAGTAAGGTGGCAGGCTACAAGATGCTTGCACTAAAATCTGTTGCATTTTTATGCGCAAACCACATGCTAGAAGAAAGCGAAATCACAAAAATCATGCCATTTAAAATATGTTAAACGAATGAAACACCTGGGCATATACCTAAAAAAGGAAGTAAAAGATTTATAAAACAAAAACTTCAAGTCTTTCTTAAAAGAAATAGAGTAGTACACAAAGAAATGAAAAGACATCCCCTGCTCATGGCTGGGAAGAATCAATATCATTAAAATGGCCATGTTACTCAAAGTAACATATAGGTTTAATGCAAACCCCATTAAAACCCCTTGGCTTATTTCCAGGAAATAGAACAAAAACATCTGAAAATTTGTATGGAACAAGAAAAGACCCTGAATAACCAAAGCAATCATTAGGAAAAGGAACTAATCTGGAGGGATTACACTTCCAGACTTTAAACTATATTAAAAAGCAATAGTGACCAAAACAGCATAGTACTGGCATAACAACAGAGGCACAGATCAGTGGAAAAGAACTGAATCACCAAAAACTGATCCACGCACATACGGTCAGTTAATCTATGACAAAGGAGCCAAAAGCATTTGATGAAAAAATGAAAGTCTCTTCAACAAATCGTGTTGGGAAAACTGGACAGCCACATGTGAAAGAATGAAGCTAGACTACTCTCTAATAGCATTCACAAAAATTAACTCAAAATGGATCACAGATTTGGACACAAGGCCAGAAACCATAAAACTCTTAGAAAATAACATAGGAAAGTCTTTCAGTTGTAGAGAAGCCTTTGGAGACTCAATTCTATCATCAAGGGAAACAAAAAGAAAAATAAACACTGGGGTACATCAACCTGGAGCTTCTTCATGAAAATAGAAAATATCACTGAAACCAAAAGGAAACCTACCAACTGGGAGAAGATATTTGCATTTGATATTTCTCACAAAGGCTTAATATCTAAAATACACAAAGAACTCATTAAACTCAACAACAGCGTAAGGAAAGGCAATCCAATCACAGAATGGGAAGAGGAATTGGAGAGACATTTTTTCTGAAGAGGATATACCGATGGCCAAGAGGCACATGAAATTATTTTCCTACTCACTAGCTGTCAGGGACGTGCACATTAAAACAACAGTGCAATTATCCAAAAGTGTGGAAACAACAAATGCTGGTGAGGATGTGGAGAAAAGGAAACACTTTTGCACTGTTGGTGGGAGTGAAAATTGGCACAACCCCTGTGGGGAACAGTTTGGAGATTCCTCATAAAACTGAAGATGGAAATCCCCTATGGTACTGTCTTTCCACTTCTGGGCATCTACCCAAAAGAAAGAAAAGCCCCCATCTGAAGACATGAATGCATCCCTGTGTTTCTTGTGGCTCTATTCACAATAGCTAAGAACTGGAAATTATCTAAGTGTCCAACATCAGATGAATGGATCAAGAAGATGTGGTACATATATACAATGGAATACTGCACCGCTCTTAGAAGAGATGAAACCCTGTCATTTGAATCAACATGTATGGAACTAGAGGGTTTATATATACTAAGTAAAATAAGTCAAAAGAAGAAAGATACCAGACAACTTCATTTATAGGTGCAATGTGAATAGACAAAACAAAGAAACAGATAAAACATAACCAACCCTGAAACATTTGCAACAGAACTGAAGGGTAATGGGGCAGGTTGGGGCAAATGGTGGTGGAACACCCTGGACAATGGGAAAGAACACTTGGTGATTTGGTGATGGGCATGGTGTGCTGAAATGCATCTAAGAAATGGGGACCTACACATAGCAATTTATTTTAATGTGTAGAATAATTACAATAAAAATAAATTAAAAAGGAAATCAATACATTTCTAAAAGAATACAAAATACTCAGACTGAATCATGAAGAAATGTAAAATCTAAACTTGCCTATAACTCATAAGGAGATTTGTAATCAAATCCTCCCCTAACCCCAAATCTGAGGATTCGATGATTTTTATTAATAAATTATATCACACACTTAAAGATAATAATCTTTTTCTAATTAGTTCAAAAATTTTAATTTGAAAACTTTTTTATGAGGCCATTATTACCTTGATACCAAAATCAGAAGATATTAGAATAAAAGAGAATTATGGAGCAATATTCTGGTGAACATAGCTACAAAAATCTTCAAAAATATTAAATTCAACAACACATTAAAAAGTGAGAGTGGACAGCATTGCCTTAGAGAAAATTCTTTCAATTTTTTGCCATTGCTGACTGTGGATTTATTGTATATATGCATTTAATATGTTGACGGGTGTTCCTTCTATGCCCATTTTCTGCAGGTTTTATTTTAATTGTAAGTGGGTGTTGGATATTGTCAAAAGATTTCTCTGCATAGATTTGATATGGTCATGTGGTTTTTCTCCTTGTTCTTGTTGATATGGTGAATTACATTAGTAGATTTACATATGTGCAAGAATCCCAGAGATAAATCCCGCTTGGTCAGGATGGATGATATTTTTGATGTACTGTTGGATTCAGTTTGCTAATATTTTGTTGAGAATTTTTTCATCTATGTTCACTAGAGATGTTGGTCTGTAATTTTCTTTCTTGATCATGTATCTATCAGAGTTATAAGGATCAGTATGATGCTAGCCTGTAGACACTGGAAGTGTTCCTTGTTCGTCAATGTTTTGGAAAACATAGAGAATAGGCATTAATTGTTCACTGAAAGTTTGGTAAAACTCATTCTTAAGGCTATCTGGTCCTGGACTTTTATTTTCAAACAGACTTTTTAACACCCCTTCAATGACATTGCTTGTGATTGTTCTGCTCAGTTTTCCCACTTCTTCCTTGTTCAATCTTGGTAGACTGTATTTTCCTA